>CM076968.1:58550775-58605775 GCA_039105355.1 Benthosema pterotum | reverse complement strand
AATTTAACGCCTGGAAGCCTGGACTGCCTTACTGCCTTATACTGCCTTATACTGCCTTATACTGCCTTATACTGCCTTATACTGCCTTATACTGCCTTATACTGCCTTATACTGCCTTATACTGCCTTACTGCCTTATACTGCCTTATACTGCCTTATACTGCCTTATACTGCCTTACTGCCTTATACTGCCTTATACTGCCTTATACTGCCTTACTGCCTTCAATCCTTTCTTCTTCCCTTCTCTAACCGACACACAAATAACCTTAGAGCTGATTGTTAGAGAGAGAGAGAGGGAGGGGGGGAGAGAGAGAGAGAGAGAGGGGGGAGGGGGAGAGAGAAAGAGAGGGAGGGGGGGAGAGAGAGAGAGGGGGAGAGGGGGAGAGAGAGAGAGAGAGAGAGAGAGAGAGAGAGAGAGAGGGGGAGAGGGGGGGAGAGAGAGAGAGAGAGAGAGAGAGAGAGAGAGAGGGGGAGGGGGAGAGAGAAAGAGAGGGAGAGAGGGAGAGAGGGAGAGAGGGAGAGAGGGAAAAGAGAATCATCCCAAATTGCTGTGCCACCCAGTGAGACAGATGTAATGGATTCTTCCTCCTCCATCTATACTGTAGATCAGGTCAGGAACCTTTTTGGCTGAGATGAACACCAAATATTTTTAAATTAAATTCTGTGAGAGCCATAACATTTTTTAAAGCCTAAAATTCAAGTAAATTTGTCCATTTTAGCCATCTTCTCAAAAGGTTTTATTTTTAGTTAACATGATTATTTTGTTGTGCATGCGCGCATGGGAGTTGGGATCAATGGCAGCCCTTATTGGTTACCCTGATCGGATTCTTCTCCCGTTGCGCGCAGCGCTATGATCGGTACGGATGAAATTACAATTAAAAAGGTTCTGTGGAGGGGGCACGGTGGCACAGTGGTTTTTGCTGTCGCCTCACAGCTGGTCCTGGGTTCGATTCCCGTTAGGTGCGCTGCTGTGCGCTGCGTGCAGCGCTATGATCGGTACGGAGGAAATTACAATTAAAAAGGTTCTGTGGAGACAAAAATTATGTGCGATTAAAATGAGTTAATTTGTTTATTGTTTCTGTAATTAATTAATCTCAGTCAGTTAAAGTCCCAGTCCCTAAAAAACATAAATATATTAATAATAATAAGAAACTATTAAAAGCTTGACGATTGAAAAACAAACCGGTCGATAGTCTAATTGCTCAGAGAGCAGTCGATAGCGCTGCGTGTCGTTGTTGATCCTCCTTATCTGCAGTTCAGTGAAACGCCTGACGTTAATCTGAGGTGTTTGGACCATTAGAGAGATTAGCTGTGGTTTGAGATGTTTGGACCATTAGAGAGATTAGCTGTGGTTTGAGATGTTTGGACCATTAGAGAGATTAGCTGTGGTTTGAGATGTTTGGACCATTAGAGAGATTAGCTGTGGTTTGAGATGTTTGGACCATTAGAGAGATTAGCTGTGGTTTGAGATGTTTGGACCATTAGAGAGATTAGCTGTGGTTTGAGATGTTTGGACCATTAGAGAGATTAGCTGTGGTTTAAGATGTTTGGACCATTAGAGAGATTAGCTGTGGTTTGAGATGTTTGGACCATTAGAGAGATTAGCTGTGGTTTGAGATGTTTGGACCATTAGAGAGATTAGCTGTGGTTTGAGATGTTTGGACCATTAGAGAGATTAGCTGTGGTTTGAGATGTTTGGACCATTAGAGAGATTAGCTGTGGTTTGAGATGTTTGGACCATTAGAGAGATTAGCTGTGGTTTGAGATGTTTGGACCATTAGAGAGATTAGCTGTGGTTTGAGATGTTTGGACCATTAGAGAGATTAGCTGTGGTTTGAGACGTTTGGACCATTAGAGAGATTAGCTGTGGTTTGAGATGTTTGGACCATTAGAGAGATTAGCTGTGGTTTGAGATGCAGCCATTGTGCTGCTGTCTGTCTGTCGACACAACACTCATTAGATTAGATTAGATTAGCTGTGGTTTGAGATGCAGCTGCTGTGCCTCTGTCTGTCTGTCTGTCTGTCTCTCTGTCTGTCGACACAACACTCATTAGATTAGATTAGATTAGATTATCTGTGGTTTAGATGCAGTCGTTGTGCTACTGTCTGTCGACACAACACTCATTAGATGCAGCTGTTGTGCTGCTGTCTGTCTGTCGACACAACACTCATTAGATGCAGCCGTTGTGCTGCTGTCTGTCGTCACAACACTCATTAGATGCAGCCGTTGTGCTGCTGTCTGTCTGTCGACACAACACTCATTAGATGCAGCCGTTGTGCTGCTGTCTGTCGACACAACACTCATTAGATGCAGCCGTTGTGCTGCTGTCTGTCGACACAACACTCATTAGATGCAGCCGTTGTGCTGCTGTCTGTTGACACAACACTCATTAGATGCAGCCGTTGTGCTTTCTGTCTGTCGACACAACACTCATTAGATGCAGCCGTTGTGCTGCTGTCTGTCTGTCGACACAACACTCTCATTAGATGCAGCCGTTGTGCTGCTGTCTGTCGACACAACACTCTCATTAGATGCAGCCGTTCTGGTGCTGTCTGTCTGTCTGTCGACACAACACTCATTAGATGCAGCCGTTCTGCTGCTGTCTGTCGACACAACACTCATTAGATGCAGCCGTTGTGCTGCTGTCTGTCGACACAACACTCATTAGATGCAGCCGTTGTGCTGCTGTCTGTCGACACAACACTCATTAGATGCAGCCGTTGTGCTGCTGTCTGTTGTCGACACAACACTCATTAGATGCAGCCGTTGTGCTGCTGTCTGTCGACACAACACTCTCATTAGATGCAGCCGTTCTGCTGCTGTCTGTCGTCGACGCAACCCTCTCATTAGCGCGGCTCTGCTATTATGAATTCTGTAATTGTCATCCGATTACAGCAGCACAGTGTTGACCTTTATCACAGCTACGCTCCACACCGCAGGCAGAGTGTAATTTAATATGCTCCTTAATAACTATATCTGCTACGTAGTTATTAAATACAACAGGCTCTGGGTTAATGATCACAAATGCGGTTGCAGGGTGAAATCTTTCTGGGCTAATTCCACACTGACTCAATTTACCGCCAGGCCTGACCAGTCTGTGGTGTTTATGTCGACATCGAGGCTATAGAGATTAGAGATGTTAGTACTGGAGGTAATGGTTAATGGTTCTGTGGTGTTTATGTCGACACTGAGGCTATAGAGATTAGAGATGTTAGTACTGGAGGTAATGGTTAATGGTTCTGTGGTGTTTATGTCGACATCGAGGCTATAGAGATTAGAGATGTTAGTACTGGAGGTAATGGTTAATGGTTCTGTGGTGTTTATGTCGACATCGAGGCTATAGAGATTAGAGATGTTAGTACTGGAGGTAATGGTTAATGGTTCTGTGGTGTTTATGTCGACATCGAGGCTATAGAGATTAGAGATGTTAGTACTGGAGGTAATGGTTAATGGTTCTGTGGTGTTTATGTCGACATCGAGGCTATAGAGATTAGAGATGTTAGTACTGGAGGTAATGGTTAATGGTTCTGTCATGTTTATGTCGACATCGAGGCTATAGAGATTAGAGATGTTAGTACTGGAGGTAATGGTTAATGGTTCTGTGGTGTTTATGTCGACATCGAGGCTATAGAGATTAGAGATGTTAGTACTGGAGGTAATGGTTAATGGTTCTGTCATGTTTATGTCGACATCGAGGCTATAGAGATTAGAGATGTTAGTACTGGAGGTAATGGTTAATGGTTCTGTCATGTTTATGTCGACATCGAGGCTATAGAGATTAGAGATGTTAGTACTGGAGGTAATGGTTAATCAATTAATCAGTGATTAAAGGGGATTTCCAAACCAAAACACACACCACCCACAATTGAACCCTGTTGCCATAGTAACCTACTTAGGGTGAATTTTCACTGTAGTTGTCCATGTAGTCCAAACGGGACTACAACAGACTACGAGCACCCCCCCCCCCCCCCCCCCCCCCCCCCCCCCCGTCACTCGGTAGTGCAACAGTTAACAGTGTCAAACAACAAACATGGCGGCTGAAACTTCGATGAATCACAGACGTATCAATCTGTCCATTAAACTGTTCGTGAACAAATTTAGAGACACACAGGACATTATTCACCATGTGTTTTATTTTTTTCTGGGTCATCTGGACAGGGATCTTACAGAGTGATAGCTGTAGACCCTCCTGGCAAGGATACCAGACTTGGTATTCTTTTTTTTCTTTCCTTCAGCCCGGCAGGTGTGTGTGTGTGTGTGTGTGTGTGTGTGTGTGTGTGTGTGTGTGTGTGTGTGTGTGTGTGTGTGTGTGTGTGTGTGTGTGTGTGTGTGTGTGTGTGTGTGTGTGTGTGTGTGTGTGTGTGTGTGTGTGTGTGTGTGTGTGCGTGTGTGCGTACGGCAAAGGCACCAGGGGAAACTGGAGTGTAGGATTTTTTCCAAGCGTTCATTCATTATGAATAATATTTAGGCGAGCCTGATAACGTCTTCACAGAGCTGAGTCCTCCTCCATGTTTCATGTGGGAGTATCAGCCCTGTGGCGTCTGTCTGTCTGTCTGTCTGTCTGTCTGTCTGTCGCCCAGTGCAGTACAGGGACACACAGACGTCACAAAGAGTCTTCAGCCCCTGTCTGTCCAAGCAGCACGTCAGGAGCAATTAGGGCTTCAGTGTCTTGCTCAGGAACACTTTGACAGTAACTCAGGGGGAGCCCGGGTTCAAACCGGCAACCTAACGGCAGTGTGTGTGTTTTGTCAATTAAGACTAAAGGGCTTCACTAAACTCAGGGAGTCTGAAACGCAGGCATTATGGTGGTGATTCCACCGTTCCACTCAGTGACGGACCAGAATCATTATGGTGGTGATTCCACCGTTCCACTCAGTGACAGACCAGAATCATTATGGTGGTGATTCCACCGTTCCACTCAGTGACAGACCAGAATCATTATGGTGGTGATTCCACCGTTCCACTCAGTGACGGACCAGAATCATTATGGTGGTGATTCCACCGTTCCACTCAGTGACAGACCAGAATCATTATGGTGGTGATTCCACCGTTCCACTCAGTGACAGACCAGAATCATTATGGTGGTGATTCCACCGTTCCACTCAGTGACAGACCAGAATCATTATGGTGGTGATTCCACCGTTCCACTCAGTGACAGCCCAGAATCATTATGGTGGTGATTCCACCGTTCCACTCAGTGACAGACCAGAATCATTATGGTGGTGATTCCACCGTTCCACTCAGTGACAGACCAGAATCATTATGGTGGTGATTCCACCGTTCCACTCAGTGACAGACCAGAATCATTATGGTGGTGATTCCACCGTTCCACTCAGTGACAGACCAGAATCATTATGGTGCTGATTCCACCGTTCCACTCAGTGACAGACCAGAATCATTATGGTGGTGATTCCACCGTTCCACTCAGTGACAGACCAGAATCATTATGGTGGTGATTCCACCGTTCCACTCAGTGACAGACCAGAATCATTATGGTGGTGATTCCACCGTTCCACTCAGTGACAGACCAGAATCATGTAGTTTGTTACTGCCCGTCTATAAAGCTCCTAAGACTAAAATAATTTTGATATTTAGTCGACTAAGACTAGACTAACAAAAAAACAAATTTCAGTAGATTAAATGGGATTAAAACACTAAATGTGTGCTTTCAAAAGTTGTCTTCTCTTTTCTTTATGTTTAAATACCTGTACATTTAAAGTGCATGAATATTTTTTCACATTAGAAGATAATAGCTTGTTGAGACTTCATACTAATGTGTTGACCTTTTCGGGAGAGCAGCTCAATGAAAGGGGCAGGATATCTCAGCTCTGTTTTGTCGGTCAGAAAGTGCCCTCTTATGGGATTTCAGCCCCTCTAAAACAATCTGCAGGGTGAGTGTATGCACCGCAGTCTGTCTGTCTGTCTGTCTGTCTGCCTGCCTGCCTGTCTGTCTGTCTGTCTGTCTGTCTGCCTGCCTGCCTGCCTGCCTGCCTGCCTGCCTGCCTGCCTGCCTGCCTGCCTGCCTGCCTGCCTGCCTGCCTGCCTGCCTGCCTGCCTGCCTGTCTGTCTGTCTGTCTGGTTGCAGTCGTCTCTCCTCCTTCGCCTGGCCTTAGTTTCTGATTATTTCCTCTTATCTCTGCTCCTCTGTGCTGTGAGTAACTCTGACCCGTCCAGATTGCTTCCCAGACCGTATTTCCTGGAGACGCCGCTCCGGTGCCATCCGTTTCACAGGGTCAGGGGATTCATTTATTTTGTTTGGCCGTTTGGGCTGAATGGGGATGTCGGAGTTCAAAAGGAAAACAGCCAGGCGAGAAGAAGTTCTGCGTGTTGTCTTGAAAGAACGTTGTTCAAACATCTAATCTTATTGACTAGAGCGCTAAAACACTTTTTAACACTAGACGTTTTCTTTTAGACTATTTTCACCCAATTTCTTAGACCATCCTAGACGTCTAATGGACTACAAAAATGTAGTCTAGTTTCAGTAGCAGCTTCAATCGCTGTTAGTTTTTATGATATTTATTCAAACTTATCGTATTTTTATTTAGTCACGTTTTAGTCGGCTAAAAGTCAAGAGTTTTAGTCTCAATCTCAGTCTAAGAACCGTTAAATTTATTTGTGTAGTTTTCAAAAACTGTTGACATTTTAGACACAGGGCTTAAAACAAGGCGGCCAACCGGTCACACCGATCGAGGATTTCTGGGTCTTCATCTTATCACTGCCATCGTGTCAGTTTGCTCCTAGTCTGGCCTAAAATGAAATGATTTGGGCTTGGGGTGGGCAGGATGACCCCTCCCCCTACCACCCCTCCACTGCTGTGATTCGTCACGTCATTTGGAGCCACGCCCACCCCGAAAGGTTGGCTCCTCCCACTAGGCCACTGTGGGACATTAGTGTAGGCTTTCTGTTTTCGCGCAACACAGGAGAAAATGAAAGGCTGGTTTTCGAGGTTAGTCGGCTCCCAAACAACATTCCTTGTCGAGGAACTCTGCTTAATTGGCAGCATCCTGGGAATTATCGCTTGATAACGGTGCAAACGGGTGTCTCCCTGCTGTTCCATTTAGACTTCAGACTCACATGGATTTAACTGGCTTGGCCAAACATCATCATCATCATCATCATCATCATCATCATCATCATCATCATCGTTGCTCATTATAAAAACATGGAACAGGGAGTGTGTTAGGATGCGTTAGCTGTGGTAATAATGGTTCCAGAGATATGTCTTGGCAGATATATGGTGTTGCAGCTGCAGTGTGTGTCTCTGATGTGCTGCTAGTTGGCAGATAGTTAAAGTGGAGGCTGGAGTTCCTTCCAGATCA
Organism: Benthosema pterotum; assembly: GCA_039105355.1. Classification (NCBI taxonomy): domain Eukaryota; kingdom Metazoa; phylum Chordata; class Actinopteri; order Myctophiformes; family Myctophidae; genus Benthosema; species Benthosema pterotum. The sequence continues at coordinate 58,598,456 of CM076968.1, read as the reverse complement.
TTCTGTGATGCAGCCAGCACACACACACACACACACACACACACACACACACACACACACACACACACACACACACACACACACACACACACACACACACACACACACACACACACACACACACAGACACACACACACAGGCACAGAAAGGTCCACTCCATTAATTTGGGATCAGTCACACTGTGTGTGTATTAGCGTTCCCTTTCTGCTCTGCTTGAATCTAGTTTCCATGGTGTAACTTGGTCTGCAGTATATATAGGAATATCCCCATATATAGGGTCACCATATTCTCAAAGGAGAAAACCAGGACACCTTTTTCCCCCAATTAATTTTAATGCGCATTTTAAATGCATTTATTCTAAAAGTCAAAAAGTGCTGTACAATTTATGAATGTTTCAAAGAAAGAAATAATGTCTCAATCAACTTCTCTCAGACACAAGTTAGGCTAACAACTCTGAACAGCAACACTGAAACTCAGCCTCAATTTCAGACATGAATGCAACAATGTCTGTTGTAGGCTATTGAAAAAGGTTAACAATTGCCCCGGTCTGAATATAGGGATTTTTTTCTGTAATTCGTCTGTAAACGTGCACTTGCGCTTGGACATGGTGGTGGAGACTGACAACCACGCTGTCTAGTGTCTACTAACTGATTGACGAAGGCTGCCTGCACTGACTCTGCTCAGGGCTGACGTCATTGTGTGCAGTGTCCTAGTGCCTGTCGATTTAATGGTCCGATGTAAGCAAAGACGTGTCGGAAAGGAACTGAATGAAAGTAATTTTACAAAAACGGGGACATTTCTCCATTTTCTAAAAATACACCGGGACACCCAGGACAGGACGTGAAATACGGACATGTCCTGGGAAATACAGACGTATGGTCAGCCTACCATATACCATGTGTGAAATATCTCTTTCATATAGGAATATCCCCATATACCATGTGTGAAATGTCTCTTTCATATAGGAATATCCCCATATACCATGTGTGAAATGTCTCTTTCATATAGGAATATCCCCATATACCATGTGTGAAATGTCTCTTTCATATAGGAATATCCCCCATATACCATGTGTGAAATGTCTCTTTCATATAGGAATATCCCCCATATACCATGTGTGAAATGTCTCTTTCATATAGGAATATCCCCCATATACCATGTGTGAAATGTCTCTTTCATATAGGAATATCCCCCATATACCATGTGTGAAATGTCTCTTTCATATAGGAATATCCCCCATATACCATGTGTGAAATGTCTCTTTCATATAGGAATATCCCCATATACCATGTGTGAAATGTCTCTTTCATATAGGAATATCCCCATATACCATGTGTGAAATGTCTCTTTCATATAGGAATATCCCCCATATACCATGTGTGAAATGTCTCTTTCATATAGGAATATCCCCCATATACCATGTGTGAAATGTCTCTTTCATATAGGAATATCCCCCATATACCATGTGTGAAATGTCTCTTTCATATAGGAATATCCCCATATACCATGTGTGAAATGTCTCTTTCATATAGGAATATCCCCATATACCATGTGTGAAATGTCTCTTTCATATAGGAATATCCCCATATACCATGTGTGAAATGTCTCTTTCAATTAATCATTACTAGACATGAGACAATAGACATTGTCTATTGTCTTATTGCACTGTGGAACAATGGAAACGTTATTTCATCCCTGTTTATGTCTCGACATACACTGGAGTGACAAATAAAGAAACTTGAACTTGAACTTGATGAGGCCCACTGCGCGGGCCTCACGCCTAGTGTCCGCGCCATTGTAGCGACAGGCGACTTGCATTCACCCCAATTTTGAAAATGTTCATGTTTTGGACACTTTGCAACACTGCATCTTTCGTCATAGGCAATGTAATTTTGGACATACTAAGAGGAATTGTAATAGTTGTGACTAACATGAAATTCTTAGAAAAGATTGTGATCATGAACAGTGAGGTATATAGCCTGGCCTAACCCTCAATGATTTTGGCCTTGGGGGGGCGGGGTGCCGTGGGATCCACACGGCAGATCGAGCTGATCTGATTTGATCTCACGAACGTGTCGTCATCCTCGGCCCCTCCCCCTCCCGCGCCCGTCCACTGCTGTTCTACGTCACATCATTTAGAGCGACGCCCACCCCGGAAGGTTGACTCCCCCCTCAAGGCCACTGTGTGTAACAAGTTAGTCCAGGCTTTCCGTTTTCGCGCAACACGAACGAAAATGAAAGCCTGGGTGTCGAGGCTAGGGAGGTATATAATGCAGCAGTAATGAGGATACATGGAATATGGAGGGGGACAGTGGTAATACATGTATAGGCAAAGGTCTGTGCAAAATAAACCCTAACAAAGAATAAGATATAGTTGGAACTGTTTGTATAGCAGTGGACTCAAGTGAAAACTGGAAACGGCCATATACAGGTATAAGGCAGAGTGCAGTGTGTCTGTGCCTTTACAATGTGGTGATAGTTGCACATGCACCATATGACATACACAGTCACACACATCGATGGTGGCATCCTATAGTATGGGGCCCGTAGTTGAGGGATACCTAAAGTTGAGATAGTGATAGGAACCAAATGGGCCCTTGGGTCGGTAACTCAGTGTACAAATGGAACCAAATGGACCCGCTAGAGGTGTTGTACACAATCAGAGTTACATTAACAGTGGTTGCACAATATAAATTGAGGGTCACAGAAAGAGAATTGGCATTAAAGGAGAATTCCGGCCCAAAAGATTTTTTTAATCTTTATTTGCAGTTATTTATTTATTTATTTTTTTTTAAAGTGGTCCAGGTGTTATTTTGTGAAAATACTCCTTTATGGCTGTTTCCCCTACCCCAAAATGAGCTTATAATGGGGCCAATGGGCGTTGTGCAAGTTCACCTATATACATCGCTCCAAAATGCAATGTTTTGCTATATATTGTGTCTCCACCATGTCAGTAGTGTGTTAACACTCACACTTTCACTTTCACTTTTGGTTCAGCAGTGATCCAGCTGTCTCAAAACCTGGGGGCGTGGCACATGGTTTATGGCTGAACCACTGCTGAAACAAAAGTGAAAGTGTGAGTGTTAACACACTACTGACATGGTGGAGACACAATATATAGCAAAAAATTGCATTTTGGAGCGATGTATATAGGTGAACTTGCACAACGCCCATTGGCCCTATTATAAGCTTATTGTGGGGTAGGGGAAACAGCCATAAAGGAGTATTTTCACAAAATAACACCTGGACCACTTTAACAAAAATAACTGCAAATAAAGATAAAAAAAGACGTTTGGACCGGAATTCTCCTTTAAATGGGGTGTGTGTAGCCAAATTCATGTCAACTGCGGGTCCTTGCAATAAAAAAGAACACTGCAAGAGCTTTAAAAGGATCCCCGACTAATAAGACAAATATGCCTTAAAACACTATACTTGCCTTCTATAACTAAAACATGCAGATAAAACACCTTCAATACTTTATTTCTTTCATAAATAGAGAATCTTTCACTCAATAGGAGGTGCTCCGGTCACAGGATGATGATGTCACATGAGTATGTTCATCCATATATTCTATAGAGCTAGATCACACGTGACATCATCATCCTGCGCCAGGAGCAGTTCCTGTTGAGTGAAATATTCTCTATTTATGAAAGAAATAAGATGCCATTGGTGTTTTTATTTGTTTATTTTAGTTATACAGGTAAAGTATAATGTTTTAAGCGATGTTTGTCTTATCAGTCAGGGATCCTTTTAAAATGTTCTCTTATAGGGTCCATTGTAGAGGTCTGTGTAGCCTAATTGATGTTAAACTGGGGGTCCTTGCGATTGAAATGAAGACTGGGAGAGCTTTAAAATGCTCTCTTATAGGGTCCATTGGGGGTCCTTAGAATGTAAAAGTTTCTATGTTGTCGTGAAATGTAGCTACTATCCAACTAAACTTATATACAGCATTGTTGATATTGTTATTATTGATTAATACTGCTATGCAAAGATATGCGCTTGGAAGATGGAATGTGTAGTATACATTAATGTACATGAAGACGCGCACACACAGGCACACACCGTGCGCGTGGTTAATAAAAAGAAACATTTTCGTTGTGCAGATCGACAGTGTAAATGTTAATATACGCGGACAGCGCGCACGTGCGTGCATGTGCAACATGTTGCATGTGAAGCAATATGGAAAGAATCGTGACTCATGAGGTTTTTGTGTTTTGGCAAGCAATTTACAACGGCGTGTTGGATTCTGTGTCTGTAGCGACTGAGACGCTAACGCGCTGAGAGAGACACTGTGGTTTTCAGTGTGTGGTGTTGTGATTCGTGAAGTGTTGCTGGTTGTAGGACAGGCAGCCGTGTCGGTAGCGCTGCGTTGGTCGTATTTATCCAACACTAAGAGCAGCGGCCGTAAGACGCATTCGCTTGGTTTTTGCGGCTCCCAGAAAGAGTAAGTAACGTCGGTGTTCTGCAGGGCGTGTTGTTGAGAGAAATGCAGAGGGGCTTCATCGCATCGAGCAGCACTACGTAAAAGTTATATGGACTGGGCTGGCTAGCAAAGGCAGAAGGGGGTTGGGTCAGCGCGCAAAGGCACAGTGTGCAGTGTTGCCAACTTGTTGCATTTGTCGATCCCCCCTCCCAGCGCCAAAATTAGAGTGAACTCCTGGCGGAAAATCTGGTGCTTTTTTGCTTGTGAGTTGGGTTAAAATTGGTTGACAGGCGCCAGAGATAAAACCCTTGTTTTTCACCATTTTTACTGCTATGATAGAGTCCACCTTCCTTCCTAGAAAGGACCAGTGGTAACCAAATGGACCCTTTAAGGTCCGTTTGGTTTCATTTTACGCTCTCAAGAGTTAAATCATATTTAATCATCTGAATGACCTAATTTTCCAGAATCTACACATTTAGAAAGTGTAGAAGAATTGCTATTTTGACGAACATTTTGTCAGTTATTTCTCCTAAATTAGGCTGAGAAACTAATGTCATGAAGGGGTGGTCCTCCTTGGCAAACATGCAGAATAAACAGTGGGCCCTGGTATGAAAATGGTTCAAAACCCAATCTCTAGCGTATTGTAGTGCATTTTGGATTTTGTCAGTTGGCAACACTGATTTTGACGTCACAGTAGCTTAGTAAAGCAGCCACAGAGGCAATTCGGTAGACCGGGTGGTCGACACTGCACCAAAATTATTTTCATATAAATGGACAGTGTACAGTAAATATGGCAGTTGCATGGATGAAATATAGCCTATGCTGTGAAGACAACAGTGCTGGAGGTGTTGTGCATGGTTAGATCCATGCAAACATTGTAGTTTTTTAGGAGAAGTGCAACAAAGGCGGACAGACAAACGGGCAGGGCCGCTCTCGCATTGTAGTAGCAAGACAAGATGAGAGCGGAGCGGGCGCAAGTTAAAGGGGAATTCCACCATTTTCAACATTTTCTAAGTGCACAAATGGAACCAAATGAACAGGTTCATTTTGTTCCATTTGTACACTCTCTCCAAAAAAAAATCTAAGAAATCCATTAACATGGTGAAACATCTTGATGATGTCATCAAGATGTTTCACCATGTTAGTGATTTTCTTCAGACCTCCATTTCTAGGAAACACAGAATGGGGGGACTTTTTTTTTATCATGTCCACCCAACACCTCTAAGGTATACTAATGACATTAGAATGTTGAAAATGAGTGGAATTCTCCTTTAAGTGATTGGCAAGTGCAAGTGGATCTCCAAACGCGACTACTAACAGGGGCGGATCTAGGGATTGGCCAGGGGGGCAATGCCCCCATAAATGCCCAGTCTGCCCCACCAAACATGATGACATGCAAAACAACATACAAGATATTTATATTTAAAATGATGTGAAACACTACTACTGCTACTAACTAACTACAGCTGTGTCACCACTAAACCAACAGCATTTCATCATTGAAAACAGAAAACTGTACCAGTCCATGAGACTGTGATATGGCTTTGTTTCACTGCTATTCGTGAATTACTCTGATGTTTTGTCCATCTGCTCTTCACATTTTGTTTGTAACTTTATTTTATGTTTAATTGTAATTGTTAGAAAATCATTGAATGACAAAAAAAATTGGGCTTGTGGCCCTGAGACTTTTATCTATTTTTCTGAGTGGGCCCTGAGCCATCTAAAGTATGTCTGATGTACAGTATGTATGTCTGTGTATCCCTACTATAACCACAAGGCCAATGAGCTACTGGTGACTTGGATAATTAATGCATAAATACATATTTTAACCATTTAACACTATAAGGTGCCAGAACGGAGATTTCTGTCCTTAAGACTTTTCCTGCTAGATTTATTTAATTGTTTAATTTTAAGCTGCCGCTGTGTCACTGTGGAACTCACCACTAGGTGACTGCTCAGAGCTGTGAATATGCACTGTTTTGATACAGGCAATTGAAATAAACAGATATAATGGATGTCTGAGGCGCGATGCACCATCCTGTGTTACTGTCAACAGCAGCTAGCAAGATGCTAATGGTCTCAGAGATGCAGGAATGGAGATTAACAGAACAGACAATAGAGCTCCCGAGGATACTGTCCGATCTTGCTTGGTTGTGCGACAGATTGCCGTAAATTGGCAGCTCTGCCATCCAAAGTCGTTTGGATCCATTCTAGCTGATGGGGAGAAAAGTCTTTAAACATTAACAACTCCTGATTTAGTAATCAAAAGTATAATATTCTAATCAAATCGCTGTTTTTTGATGGTCCATGGCCTATTGTTAGTAGTAGGAAGTACAGTATATGACCTCCCTTTGTTCCCCATCGTTGGATCTATGTTTTGGCAGCTCTTTGACAAATCGGTCCAGATCACAGCAAAACTATCGCACGCACAGACTTATTGGGTGCTAATGGTTGGCGCTCATCGCGGTGAAAATCCCAAGCGCTGTTTTCTGCGTGAGACCAAGACAAGACCACAAGACAAGTGTGACAACGGTGAGAACAGAGACAAGACCAAGACAAAAACAAGACCGAGACGACGGAAATTAGTCTGGAGAACTACAACACCTAGTGCTTGAACTACAACACCTAGTGAACTACAACACCTAGTGCTTGGCTCTGAAGACGTGCTCCAGACCTACGAAGGACCCCATCACCAGGACGTTCCCCAGCAGACACTTCCCCTTCGCCCCCCACCAACCTCCACCTCCTCCTCCGCTCCCTCCGCCCGGCGCGGCGGCCGCCTGGCACAGCAGCAGCAGTCCGGCCGTGGCTCCGGCGTTGAAGGCTGCCACCATGTACGCCTCGGCCCCAAACTGGGCCTGGGAGCTGGGGTGGACTAAGGTCAGCCTCCGCCGGTCCTGCGGGTGATGGTAGACGAAGGGCGGCGCCCGCATGTGGTTCCACACCTGCCCCGACGTGGCCAGCAGCACCAGGAACAGCGCCGAGACGGACAGCAGCTTCCCGCCGTCGGGCAGCAGCCGCAGGTAGGCCAGGGCAGCGGCGGCGGCCAGGAACAGCCCCAACAGGAAGGCCTTGGTGACGTCTGGCGGAGGCGGTGGTGGCGCCACATGGACGACTTCGCCACCGCCAACGCCGGTCTCTTCAGAGACCCAGGCAGCCATCAGCTCCGCTCCGTAGTGGCCCCCTCTGCTGGCCGGGTCGAACTCAGACGGTTTCTTCTTGACGTTGTCGTCATCGGAGGCGGGCGGGAAGTGGAGCAGCGTAGGGACACTCTCCACGCCCAGTGAGGTGAAGACCTCCGGGGCTTCGGACAGCTCCACCGTGCCGAAGAACACTTCCTTGTCGTCATCCGGGTTGGGTGATTGTCGCCAGGCCTTGGCCAGTGCCTGGAACTCCAGGACCGCCCCGCGGCACCCGGGGCACCGGTCGGGTCGGAGCCGTGTGGCCGTAAACATCACCACCGCAGAGTAGTTCCTGGGAGGAGTCTCTACGAAGCGCTGGAAGGCGTTGAGGTCCAGGCGGACGACGTGAGGCTTCCTGGAGGACAGCGCCCTCAGCTGGGAGAACTTCTCCTCCAGAGACAACGGAGGGGCGGAGCCTCCAGCACCGCAGGCCAATAGGAGCAAGAGGAGGAAGAGGAGGAGTGGGAGGAGCTTCTGGAACATCTCAGGAGACTTCTGGAGTAACTTCCGGGTGGTTGTTGTTATTACGGATGCTGAAGTTTGAGGGGTGTGCTTTACACCACCTACTGCTGCTACGTTTGATTGCTATCCCACTGCCAAAACGTCACACAGTGCCTGGCCAATCGGCCGAGCCGATGGGGTTGGATTGACCAAGACAAGGCGTCGTTTCAGCCAATCACAGTGCAGGAGTCTCCAGTGGTTTCATAATGAGCCAATAGAGTGGCGTTGAGGTGAACTTGAATTCAAATCTGTTTCCAACGACGTGTGACCTTGGGCGACTGGGACGGAGTTGAACATGCATGTTCATTTTTTAATCTGGCTGCTGAGAGCTGACCGCCTCGTAAATTCAACTTTTGAAAACAAATGTGAAAGCTAGCTTTTGCTACTGCCATTAAAAGGAACTTTGACAGTCTTATGTTAAAATAATTAGAAAGATAAGCCCATACGTTTGAAATATCTTTGACATTTTGCATGTAGCCTATATACGCATGCCATCATCTTTAGTGGATCAGTCAAAGGACAGGGCATGTATATGCCCAAGGCTTTATCAGGTCCTCATGAATATTAATTAGAATATGATGACATCACTGCACACTGGAGTTCAGTGGTGAGCAAATATGAGTGGCGCCAAAGAAAACCTTTCACACAGGAAAAGGAAATACACCAAAAAACACCCACAATAGGTCTAAAAATACAATCCTCTGGGCACAATGTGCCATATCATTTCTCTCTAGGACAGGCTTTATTAAAGTCTAAGAAAATGTGATTTTGGGTTTCATTCCCCTTCAGTGTTGTTGTTTTGTTGTGGTACTGATACTGATCCACTCTTGGTAAAGCAGCGTCTGTGTGTTGGTTCTCCAGTCTGGCAGATCCTGATGTCTCTGGCAGTGCAGCTCCTCTAGAGTCTCATCTCTCCTGGATTATTCCTGGCTCAGCCTCTGGCATTTCATCACAGGGATAGATTCCACTTTGGTATCTCTGTGTACTCTTCTGTATAGCTAAAATAAATAAAACCTCCCAAAACACTTCGAGGCACAGCGTATCAAAGCGGCTAAAGTGCTTGGACTGCTATAAAAACACATTTCTATGTCTGTGCTCTGCTGTGTGAGCTGCCAACAGGCCTGCAGCCCTGCTGTACAGCACAGCACAGCGTTTGAAGTGTTAAGAAGGACTCTGAGGAGGAGGAGGAGGACAGCTGCAGGACGTCTGGATATTCATGGAGCTGCTCTGCTGCTGTCTCTGAAGGATTCTGGATGGAGAGAATACCTTAGTCTGTTTGTGGGGAACGAATGGAGAGAGAGAGAGAGAGAGAGACAGAGAGACAGAGAGACAGAGAGACAGAGAGACAGAGAGAGAGAGAGAGAGATCATGTAGTGGCCCAATCATCTTGTAGTGTGAGGTTTGATGTGATGCGTGAAAAAATACATTTACAACCTGCAGCAATGCAAACTGCATTGGAGGGAGGAGGAGCTCATGGGGAAATGTAGAAAAGGGGTCATCTATGAGAAAAATCAAGGACATTTATTCATGATGTCACAGGAATCAAGGTAGATTGATGACCACTGTGTTTTGGTGTGAAACTCTACTTTAACCACTCTGCCACCGTCGCCCCCATGAAACAGTGTTTTAACTTTCTGTGCCACCGTCGCCCCCATGAAACAGTGTTTTAACTTTCTGTGCCACCGTCGCCCCCATGAAACAGTGTTTTAACTTTCTGTGCCTCCGTCGCTCCCATGAAACAGTGTTTTAACTTTCTGTGCCACCGTCGCCCCCATGAAACAGTGTTTTAACTTTCTGTGCCACAGTCGCCTCCATGAAACAGTGTTTTAACTTTCTGTGCCACCGTCGCCCCCATGAAACAGTGTTTTAACTTTCTGTGCCACAGTCGCCCCCATGAAACAGTGTTTTAACTTTCTGTGCCACCGTCGCCCCCATGAAACAGTGTTTTAACTTTCTGTGCCTCCGTCGCCCCCATGAAACAGTGTTTTAACTTTCTGAGGCAGAAAGTTTCGGCTCTACAGATTGCACTGCAAACCCAGAATAGCTTTCTCTTTCTGCTAACCTCACAGGGCAATGTGGAAAGTTGAACTGTACTCTGCTGAAGCCATCTTTTTTTCTTAAACTTGTGGGTTCCTTTGCTTCGTGACAGCAGCAATCCATCCAGCACATGGTGTTGGAGCGAACCTCACTTTGCAATACCTCGGACTTGTCTGCTATAATTTAGGATGCCATTAACACCATCCAGCATCACCACCATGGGCCCTCCGCTGGTCGCTTCCAACTGATTTTATCCTGGACGGATTTTTTTTTTTTTTTTTTTTTTTTTTTACTTACCGGTATACGTTGTATTTTTTGGGGAAAAAAGTGCTGTTGGCAGGGGCGGATCTAAGCATGGGCATGGGGGGCAATGCCCCGCTAAATGCCCAGTCTTCCCCACCAAACATGATGGCATGCAAACAACCCAAATTTCAAATACATTTCAAATTAAAGTGCTTCTATTTAAAATCAGAGGTGTAGTGGAGGGGGGACGCGGAGGGACGGCCTCCCCCCACTTCTCACATCTAAAATATTTTTGGGTCTGAAAAAAATCATTAGCATGGTGAAATACATCTTGATGACATCATCAAGATGTGTTTGACCATGTTAATGAGTTTCCTTTTTTCTGAGAGTGTAAAATGGTACCAAATGGACCCGCTAGGGTCGTTTTGGTTCACATTTGTACACTCTCAGAAAAAAATAAAAATAAAATGGGGGGAATTCCCCTTTCAGAGGCGTCCCGCCACTTCTAAAAGTACCAATACAACACTGTTTAAAATGATTTGAAACACTACTACTGCTACTAACTAAATACAGCTGTGTCACCACTAAACCAACAGCATTTCATCATTGAAAACAGAAAACTCTCTGAGTCAGACCTTTAGCTTTATGCATGCTGCGTGTCTGTTGCAACTTCAACAACAACTGATGTTATTATTGATGCTTTACTTGACTAATAAAAGTCCTGGAACTGAAGATGGTATGAGCCCCCATACCATTTTCTCCTGCCCCTCCAATTGGGAAATGTTACATCCGCCACTGGCTGTCGGATTCTGGATGGTTGTTCTTTTATGATTGACTGTAAAAAAAAAAATCCTGCAGTTATTGGACCAAAGAGATTGTTATAAAAAGTGTTTTAGAGTGTTCTGAACTTAGTTTTAATGGATTTCCTGGATAGCGCGGAGTCTGCTGGTGTAAAGTAAAGTGCTGTGGACTTTTAGACTTCCTCATAGTCTGTCGACTCTAATACACCTCAGAGACTACACTAGAACTGTTTAAAAAAACTCAGTTTATAGTAAGGCTGTCGAAAATAACGACTGCTGTTGATCTGATCTGATTAAAAAAATGTAAACATAATTAACTCTTATGCACACTGACTCAACCCAATGGGTGGAGCTCAAGACCTATAGCTGTGTCTCCCTGTTAGCATAGAGCAGTGGTCCGGGGACCACCATTGATCCCTGAGAGGATTCTAGGTGGTCCCCATGCTAAATGATGGACAGTTGGTTACTGAATGGACCCTTACAGATCTGTAATTCTAGAGAGCGTGAAATGAAACCATTTTATTTTTCGCTCTTAATTGTGCTTAAACCTCTGAAATACTTGATTTTCAAGAATGTTCACATTTAGAAAACATAGAAGAATTGTTATTCTGAGCAACGTTTCACCAGTTTAGTAAGAGCAGCGTGTGTGAGAGAGAGCAGTGTGCGTGCGTGTGCGTGCGTGTGTGCAGTGTGTCTGTGTGAATAGCCAGGCTCCTCAGCCACAGAGCAGAGTCCTGTGACACAATGAGGCTGTAGGAGAAAATGCAGGAGAAAATGGTATGGGTGCGGCTTCATCGCCCAAGGTGGGAAACGACATGGGCCACACCACCCATACCATTTTCAGTTACAGGACTTTTATTAGTCAAGTAAAGCATCAATAATAACATCAGTTGTTGTTGAAGTTGCAACAGACACGCAGCATGCATAAAGCTAAAGGTCTGTTTTCTGTTTTCAATGATGAAATGCTGTTGGTTTAGTGGTGACACAGCTGTAGTTAGTAGCAGTAGTAGTGTTTCAAATCATTTTAATTATAAGCACTTTAATTTGAAATATCTTGGGTTGTTTTGCATGGCATCATGTTTGGTAGGGCAGACTGGGCCCCACCACTGCCCCCCCCCCCCCCCCCCCCCCCCCCCCCCCCCCCCATGCCCATGCCTAGATCCACCCCTGTATGGTGGAGGGCTGGCGGGTGGCAGACAGACAGACAGCCAACCTGTCTTACCCTCCAGTCTGTGGGTGGTAGAAACATTACATTACCACAGAGTGTTTTCCTCTGACATACAGCAGAACGACAGGCAGAAACAAACGCTGTGTTCTGGTTGTCAACTGGATTAGGTTTGGTGATCATTTACTGTCGCGCTACAGGGGAATACCACACTATTTACCATCATTAAAAGGCATTTATGTCATATGATTTGCATGAATGGTGGATAAGGACAGGATCTTAACCTGTTGTGTCCTGACGCTAGATTCTAGTTTCTGACACTAGATTCTAGTTTCTGGCACTAGATTCTAGTTTCTGACACTAGATTCTAGTTTCTGGCACTAGATTCTAGTTTCTGGCACTAGATTCTAGTTTCTGGCACTAGATTCTAGTTTCTGACACTAGATTCTAGTTTCTGGCACTAGATCGTAGTTTGACGCTAGGTTGTAGTTTCTGGCACTAGATTCTAGTTTCTGACACTAGATTCTAGTTTCTGGCACTAGATTCTAGTTTCTGGCACTAGATTCTAGTTTCTGGCCCTAGATTCTAGTTTCTGACACTAGATTCTAGTTTCTGACACTAGATTCTAGTTTCTGACACTAGATTCTAGTTTCTGACACTAGATTCTAGTTTCTGACACTAGATTCTAGTTTCTGGCACTAGATTGTAGTTTGACGCTAGGTTGTAGTTTCTGGCACTTCATTCTAGTTTCTGGCACTAGATTCTAGTTTCTGACACTAGATTCTAGTTTCTGGCACTAGATTCTAGTTTCTGACACTAGATTCTAGTTTCTGACACTAGATTCTAGTTTCTGGCACTAGATTATAGTTTCTGGCACTAGATTCTAGTTTCTGACACTAGATTCTAGTTTCTGACACTAGATTCTAGTTTCTGACTCTAGTTTCTGACACTAGATTCTAGTTTCTGACACAATATTGTAGTTTCTGACACTAGATTGTAGTTTCTGGCACCAGGTTCTAGTTCCTGATGCTAGATTCTAGTTCCTGATGCTAGATTGTAGTTTCTGACGCTAGATTCTAGTTTCTGACGTTAGACTCTATTATCTGACATTAGATTCTAGTTTCTGACGCTAGATTCTAGTGTCTGACACTAGATTCTAGTTTCTGACAATAGTTTTTAGTTTTTGACACTACATTCTATTTTTTTTTTTTTTTTGTAAAAAAAAAATCTATGTTTCTGTGTCAGTGATGCTCAACCTATTTCATGCCAAGGACCCCCAAAATTATCTACATTTGGCTGTGGACCCCCATTTGTAAACGTGTTGTTCTAAGGATCCCCCAGAAATAGTATATTTAAAGATTTGTGCCGCATGTTCATGCTTTTTTAATAACAGATCTATAGCGTGCCAGTCGGTGCCACGCTGAGCTTGTAGATTTGCTATTTTTCAAATGGTAAGGTGTAACATAATGGCCGCCCCTGTACCCCCACCCCTCCACCTCCCACAGCTAATCCCCTGCAACCAGCGGTGGTTTTTATCATACATCCGGCCCTCCTACGGTGTCTCATCTTAAGCTGCTTCCAGCATAAAGTGAATGCTCTCCTTTTCACCTCCTTCATGCCCTGTCTGTTCAGAACAGAGAATGAAGTGAATACTCTCCTTTTCACCTCCTTCAGCCCTGTCTGTTCAGAACAGAGTATGAAGTGAATACTCTCCTTTTCACCTCCTTCAGCCCTGTCTGTTCAGAACAGAATGAAGTGAATACTCTCCTTTTCACCTCCTTCAGCCCTGTCTGTTCAGAACAGAGAATGAAGTGAATACTCTCCTTTTCACCTCCTTCATGCCCTGTCTGTTCAGAACAGAGTATGAAGTGAATACTCTCCTTTTCACCTCCTTCATGCCCTGTCTGTTCAGAACAGAATGAAGTGAATACTCTCCTTTTCACCTCCTTCATGCCCTGTCTGTTCAGAACAGAGTATGAAGTGAATACTCTCCTCTTCACCTCCTTCAGCCCTGTCTGTTCAGAACAGAATGAAGTGAATACTCTCTTCACCTCCTTCATGCCCTGTCTGTTCAGAACAGAGTATGAAGTGAATACTCTCCTTTTCACCTCCTTCATGCCCTGTCTGTTCAGAACAGAGTATGAAGTGAATACTCTCCTTTTCACCTCCTTCAGCCCTGTCTGTTCAGAACAGAGTATGAAGTGAATACTCTCTTCACCTCCTTCATGCCCTGTCTGTTCAGAACAGAATGAAGTGAATACTCTCCTTTTCACCTCCTTCATGCCCTGTCTGTTCAGAACAGAGTATGAAGTGAATACTCTCCTTTTCACCTCCTTCAGCCCTGTCTGTTCAGAACAGAGTATGAAGTGAATACTCTCCTTTTCACCTCCTTCAGCCCTGTCTGTTCAGAACAGAGTATGAAGTGAATACTCTCCTTTTCACCTCCTTCAGCCCTGTCTGTTCAGAACAGTGAATACTCTCCTTTTCACCTCCTTCAGCCCTGTCTGTTCAGAACACTGAATACTCTCCTTTTCACCTCCTTCATGCCCTGTCTGTTCAGAACAGTATGAAGTGAATACTCTCCTTTTCACCTCCTTCATGCCCTGTCTGTTCAGAACAGAGTATGAAGTGAATACTCTCCTCTTCACCTCCTTCATGCCCTGTCTGTTCAGAACAGTATGAAGTGAATACTCTCCTTTTCACCTCCTTCATGCCCTGTCTGTTCAGAACAGAGTATGAAGTGAATACTCTCCTCTTCACCTCCTTCAGCCCTGTCTGTTCAGAACAGAGTATGAAGTGAATACTCTCCTCTTCACCTCCTTCATGCCCTGTCTGTTCAGAACAGAGTATGAAGTGAATACTCTCCTTTTCACCTCCTTCAGCCCTGTCTGTTCAGAACAGTGAATACTCTCCTTTTCACCTCCTTCAGCCCTGTCTGTTCAGAACAGAGAATGAAGTGAATACTCTCCTTTTCACCTCCTTCAGCCCTGTCTGTTCAGAACAGTGAATACTCCTGTCTGTTCAGAACAGAATGAAGTGAATACTCTCCTTTTCACCTCCTTCATGCCCTGTCTGTTCAGAACAGAGAATGAGAGTCTCCACTGTAAAGAGCTCAGCTATACGGAGGATAGTACTGTATATGCTGCTAGGGGATGATTCTTTACTATACAGAGGATAGTACTGTATATGCTGTTAGGGGATGATTCTTTACTATACGGAGGATAGTACTGTATATGCTGCTAGGGGATGATTCTTTACTATACAGAGGATAGTACTGTATATACTGCTAGGGGATGATTCTTTACTATACAGAGGATAGTACTGTATATGCTGCTAGGGGATGATTCTTTACTATACGGAGGATAGTACTGTATATACTGCTAGGGGATGATTCTTTACTAAAGCTGATTATTGTTCTTATAATATTTTCTTTATAGCCATAGGCGGATTATGAAATGAAGGGCCCCTGGGCCGCCACCAGCCAAAGGGCCCCCCTACACCGGAGGATCTTTCTGCCCGGCGTGGCGGCATGATGGTTTAGGACATTTTGGGCTATTTTAGTGACACAAATTTAGTAAATCCATCGTTAATAAGCTCAAAGGGCCCCCCTAGCTCAGGGGCCCCTGGGCCTGGGCCCAACGTGCCTGTTGGATAATCCTTCCCTGTTTATAGCACCCATCCTCCCTAGAACGGCCTTTTTTTAAATGACTCCAGTGATTTACACTTTTTGAGGGAGGGAGACGGGGCATTCCACGCTCACTCCAATTACACAGTATCTGTTCCTTGATCCACTGAGTGTAAATACTTTTGAGCAGTAAAAAACACAAATTGGTGCAGTTTTTTACACTAAAACTGTGTTGGACCGATTTATTTGCACTATTGCACAACTGCCTTAAAAGTATTAGATCTTTGTTTTGCAAACTTCATCCCTGTAGACCCCCTGCACGGCTCCCATGTCGTTCCCTCAAAGTATACATCTCTTTTCCCTACGTGACTCTGTGCTCTTTCTCTCTCTCTCTCTCTCTCTCTCTCTCTCTCTCTCTCTCTCTCTCTCTCTCTCTCTCTCTCTCTCTCTCTCTCTCTCTCTCTTTGCCAAGGTGAACATTCAGAGGCGTTCACAGATGAGGGATCTTGTTTTGTTGTCATAAGCAGAGGACTTCAAGCATGCATGCGTGGGTTTTTTGTCGTGGGGGATAAAAGGGAGGAAAGGCCTCAGGTGTGTGCAGAACCCTCCACTCACGAGGATTAGAGTTCTTATACATACCGTTATGGCGTTATGCAAATGAACGCGGAGACAGAGTCGCTAGGCATTCGCAGCAGTCTATCCCTCCTCCTCCTCCTCCTCCTCCATGTTTCAGTTCTCCGTATTCCAACAGTCCACAGCGTTACATAGAGGAGGTTATGGGTCAAGTATGTCCAAATATGGATGTTCTGGGTCAAGTCTGACCTAGCCTCGACACCCTGGCTTTCATTTTCGTTCGCGTTGCGCGAAAACGGAAAGCCTGGACTAACTTGTTACACAAAGTGGCCTTGAGGGAGGAGTCAACCTTCCGGGGTGGGCGTGGCTCTAAATGATGTGACGTAGAACAGAGGGAGGAGTCAACCTTCCAGGGTGGGCGTGGCTCTAAATGATGTGACGTAGAACAGAGGGAGGAGTCAACCTTCCGGGGTGGGCGTGGCTCTAAATGATGTGATGTAGAACAGAGGGAGGAGTCAACCTTCCGGGGTGGGCGTGGCTCTAAATGATGTGATGTAGAACAGAGGGAGGAGTCAACCTTTCGGGGTGGGCGTGGCTCTAAATGATGTGACGTAGAACAGAGGGAGGAGTCAACCTTCCGGGGTGGGCGTGGCTCTAAATGATGTGACGTAGAACAGAGGGAGGAGTCAACCTTCCGGGGTGGGCGTGGCTCTAAATGATGTGACGTAGAACAGAGGGAGGAGTCAACCTTCCGGGGTGGGCGTGGCTCTAAATGATGTGACGTAGAACAGAGGGAGGAGTCAACCTTCCGGGGTGGGCGTGGCTCTAAATGATGTGACGTAGAACAGAGGGAGGAGTCAACCTTCCAGTGGGCGTGGCTCTAAATGATGTGACGTAGAACAGAGGGAGGAGTCAACCTTCCGGGGTGGGCGTGGCTCTAAATGATGTGACGTAGAACAGAGGGAGGAGTCAACCTTCCGGGGTGGGCGTGGCTCTAAATGATGTGACGTAGAACAGAGGGAGGAGTCAACCTTCCGGGGTGGGCGTGGCTCTCAATGATGTGACATAGAACAGAGGGAGGAGTCAACCTTCCGGGGTGGGCGTGGCTCTAAATGATGTGACGTAGAACAGCAGTGGACGGGCGCGGGAGGGGGAGGGGCCGGGGATGACGACACGTTCGTGAGATCAAATCAGATCAGCTCGATCTGCCGTGTGGATCCCACGGCACCCCGCCCCCCCAAGGCCAAAATCATTGCGGGTTAGGCCAGGCTAAGTATGACCAAATATGGATGTTCTGGGTCAAGCATGTCCAAATATGGATGTTCTGGGTCAAGCATGTCCAAATATGGATGTTCTGGGTCAAGCATGCCCAAATATGGATGTTCTGGGTCAAGCATGCCCAAATATGGATGTTCTGGGTCAAGCATACCCAAATATGGATGTTCTGGGTCAAGCATGCCCAAATATGGATGTTTACGTACTGGGCTGAGCACCGCCTTGGGGAAAGAACCATAACATAATCCAAAGATGTCATGTTGCCATAATGGCTGTCATGATCATTCAGCGTTTATAATGGATAGCAGGAAAAACATGATTGAGGCGTTCTAAACTAGACATGTCACATCAACAACAGCTGAGTGTTTTTTCATTTTCCTTTTGTTTTCTCTTTTTATACTTGATATGCGTTGCTGATTGGAATCAAACCGTGTACACACACACACACACACACACACACACACACACACACGTCTCTGTGTTGCTGTGATCGTGTTGATGCGTCGGTATATACAATAACATCTCCCACCACGATGACAGGCTTATCATCCTCCCTCCAACGCTCTGCCAGGAAGGTTCTGTTTAATGTCTTAATCCCTCCTCAGCAGCGTATGGCCAAGAGGAGATTATCTATTCTAAAATTAACCAGAGCCTTGAGACGTTATACGGCGTTAGATAGCAGCTATAGCTAGCTAGCAGCTGCCTTTTTCTTCTCCTGTCGTCACCGTCTTCTTTCTTTGCCACTTTGGCGAGCGTTCCACAAACAACGTGACTTTACAACCTCAGGGAGAGACAGAGAGAGATTTGGATACTTGCTGTTGGTTTTTGGTTCCTTTCCATGGCGTGTTGAGAGATTATAGAAGGAGGAGGAGGCGTGAAGCCTCTTCCTCGCTAGAGCTGGATTCATGTTGTAGACCAGTGGTTTTCAACCAATGGAATCCCAGGGACCACCGCTTTTTCAGCATTTGAGCCACGGACCCACGCCCCACAGAGCCCCAAAACTAAAGATTTCTTTTGCTTTTGTCCACAATTTCAGGCTGGATTTGTGGATACAGATCAAGATGACCATTAATCTTCTACATTCTCTAGTTGTGTAGACTTGGGCTGATTCACATGATGACTATTTTAACTCTTGAGAGTGTAAACATGAAACCAAATGGACCCGCAAGGGTCCATTTTGGTTTTATTTAGCAGTGTTTATTTTATTTAGCAGTGTTATTTTATTTAGCAGTGGAAATCCTGTCCCTCCTTTAGCATAGCGTCGCTGTGGAAAGCTTGTATGTCTGTGGATTTGTATAGGAAGGGGGCGGGGCAGCCATCTATGCATCTATCTACAAACGAACAATCTTCTAAATTCTGGGTTTTCAAATAAAAACGTTTCTATGTCAGTTTCCTGTTCAGCTGTTTCACTATTACCCTGACGTTGGTACCTGCACCTACTGCTCTGGTTTGCTGAAATAAATCCTTGTATTTGAGCTGTGCTGCCTCTGCCTCTCATCATGCACTTGGTCCTACTCTGCCTTGACTAGAACTGTGACCATAAAGTAGTTAACGCCGTAAAGGGGATTCCAGACGGCCAGTAAAGGCCTATTCAGAGATGGATTTTCGGTGCCCACCGCGACCACCGTTTCCTACAATATGACATCATACCACCGCAACCACCGCTCATTCCAGCCCTCCTCTCGGATTTTACTAACCACCGCACCACAGCAGTGCTCACTTGGAGCACCGGCAGCTTGTTTTTAACGGCTGGTTAAAAAAAGAGAAAACACACAGCACACCACAGCGCGACGGACAGGAGGAGAAGGAAGGAAGGGGGAATTCAATGATAGAGACAATGACAAATAATAGAATAGGAGATAAGCATAAAAGCAGCAGAAATTATAATTGAGGCAGGTAGGAAGTAGAGAGAGAAACAAAGGGGGGGATAAACTACAACGAACGCGAGGAGAACGGGGGTGGAGAGGAGGAGCGGCGGTGCTGATAGTGGACTATGGAATAGCGGTGGTCGCGGTGCTCTGAGCGGTGCTGATAGTGGACTATGAATAGCGGTGGTCGCGGTGCTCTGAGCGGTGCTGGTAGTGGACTATGAATAGCGGTGGTCGCGATGCTCTGAGCGGTGCTGATAGTGGACTGTGGAATAGCGGTGGTCGCGATGCTCTGAGCGGTGCTGATAGTGGACTGTGGAATAGCGGTGGTCGCGGTGCTCTGAGCGGTGCTGATAGTGGACTATGGAATAGCGGTGGTCGCGGTGCTCTGAGCGGTGCTGATAGTGGACTATGGAATAGCGGTGGTCGCGGTGCTCTGAGCGGTGCTGATAGTGGACTGTGGAATAGCGGTGGTCGCGATGCTCTGAGCGGTGCTGATAGTGGACTGTGGAATAGCGGTGGTCGCGGTGCTCTGAGCGGTGCTTCTGAACTCTGAGCCTTAACAAATCGCGCCTTCTGGCTCAGAAAACGACGGGCCATAAAGAGAGCGTGTGACGCCGGGCGTTAATGCGTGGCGTCCAGTGTTGGTCATTGCGTGCGTGCTCGTTTCGTGCACATGTGTTCAATGTTTTTCAAAGCTCAATCCAGTGAGCTGTTTTTCCACGCTACGGGGTTCAAAACAAACATGGCGGCGGCTACGATGTGGGTGATTTTACAGTTGTCTCCTGCACCGTTGCCATGGTTACCCGACATAAAACGTCTGGCGTTAATCGACGGGCGATTCTCTTTATGTCGGCACTGCAGAAAGAATCGAGAATCGCCGCGATAATGCGGGCCTTTATTGTTGCTGTCTGGAAAGTGTCAGGAACCAACAGTGCCCGTGATCGTTGCCATCCAGACCAAGTTTCAGACGGACATGACGTCACCTGGCTTCACCTTAGAAGTGGCTAAGACTGCGGAGCGGAGGCAAGTTAAGTGATTGGTGCACAGTGGTGTGGTCGCTGTCCCTCGGGGCATCCTGATTGGCTGGTTGGGAGGGGTGACATAATTGGGACCTCGGACAGAGACTTACCGTGGAAGGTCCTCCGTTTGTCAGATTCAGGAGATGGAGAAATGTTGACGTAATTGCAAGGACTTCATGACTAACGTGTGTGGATATTTCCTCTCCGAGGGTCGGGGTTGGGGGTCGGTCGGTGGTTGTTCTAGGGTATTCTTTTTTATGTTTTATTAAAAAAGGACACATACAGAATCACTTGAGCACCGTCTTCACAAGGGACACTTTAAGGACATTTTCCTCTACATTTGTTGTTGTTAGTCATAGCTCTCAGTTCCCACCTGATGTTATGTGGGAGTCCAGACTGATCCAGACCGTACTGAATAACTGCTAGCTTACATAAGGTCTTCAGGCTAGGGCTCAGGTCTAACATATACAGCTCATCAGTGGTGCTGTCTCCTCCAAACAGGATGACACGATCTCCCACCATGCAACAGGACATATCATACGTAGGAGGCGGTCCTTTCCCCTTTGGCTCAACCTTCTTCCAGGAGAAGGTCTCTGGACTGAATTTCCACAGATCATTGAAGTATTTACTATTCCTGCCACCAAATATGTACATCTCTCCATTGTAGGTAAAGGCTGAATGATTGATGCGTTCTTCTGGACCAAGCTGTGCAGAAGGTGTGTCCATCCAGAGGTTGGTCTCCGTTTCAAACACTCTGATAGTGAGGCAGTACTGACAAAACGTGTATCCCCCAAACACAAACATCTTGGTTCCAATAATGGTGGCAGAGTGACCATAAGTAGCAGGAGGTTCATAGTCCAAGAGCATTAGCTCAAAATGTAGTCAAACCCGGAACAAATTAGTAACAAGCTGAAAATTTCAGGATATGTTCAGAATACCTTTAGGAATGACATACTAAAAGTCCCCGTGAATCCCCCTTGTGCTCTCTGAGATATTCAAGATGGCGTCCAACTTGCCTATTAGATATAATGGCCCTAATCGGGGGTGGAAAAAAGCAAAATTTTAAACTGAGAGATATTTCTACGAAAATTCACAGGTTGATCAATTGTATAAATACAAGCATTTTTTGTATTGGAACTTTCCATGAAATCCAATATGGCTGCCCAATATGGTGACCGCAATATTAGTGTATTGGCTATTAGATATAATGGGGGTGAATATGGCAAAAATTTAAACTGAGAGATATTTCTACGACACTTCACAGGTTGATCAATTATATGAATACAAACATTTTTTGTATTGCAACTTTCTATGAAATCCAATATGTCCGCCCAATATGGTATATATTAGCACTAATACTAATACAGGTACACTAATATTCTGGTCGCCATATTGGACGGCCATATTGGATTTCATGGAAAGTTCCAATACAAAAGATGTTTGTATTTATATCATTGATCAACCTGAGAATTTTTGTAGAAATATCTCTCAGTTTATTTTTTTGCCCTATTCACCCCCATTATATCTAATAGCCAATACACTAATATTGTGGTCGCTATATTGGGCAGCCATATTGGATTTCATGGAAAGTTCCAATACAAAAAATGCTTGTATTTACACAATTGATCAACCTGTGAATTTTCGTAGAAATATCTCTCAGCTTAAAATTTAGCTTTTTTCACCCCCGATTAGGGCCATTATATCTAATAGGCAAGTTGGACGCCATCTTGAATATCTCAGAGAGCACAAGGGGGATTCATGGGGACTTTTAGTATGTCATTCCTAAAGGTATTCTGAACATATCCTGAAATTTTCAGCTTGTTACTAATTTGTTCCGGGTGTAACCCTATTACTACTGGACTATCAGTTCCTCTGATGTGGATTAAAGTCCAGACCATTGTGCTGGTGTCCAACTTGTAGATGTCTTTAGTGCCTTCAAACAGCTCAGTATCCATTCCTCCATGGATAATCATGATTTCCCTAAACACACATGCAGAGTGGTACGTCCTCCCCTTTGGAATATTCCCAGAAACCTTTGGTTTGAACCATGTGTGGGCGTCAATATCAAATGCGTAAAGCACCTTGTCGAAACCTGGGAGTTTCCAGCCTCCCCAGAGATAAACGGTATCTGTAATCAGCACAGCCGTGTGTCCGTAGCGGCTGTGGGGAACCTCAAGGTGGCGTTCTTCTCCTGTGCGCGGTGGTGTTCCAGGGGTCAACTTCCTCCAGCTCAGAGACACTGTGTTGAAGACGTTCACCTCAAGCTGCTTGTCTTCATAGTTTCCACTGAATGTGTAAACCTGGCGTTGGACTGCAACAGCCTGGCTATAGGAAAACGATGTAGGTAGACTCTGGTGTAACGTCCAGCAGAACATCTCAGGCTGCAGAGTCGCTTGGATTGATCAGGCCTCGCTCTGGAACACAATGTGGAGCTTCTGCTGCGCTGAGCGCTCACCATCACCTATTGGTGACCAATCATCAAGACCCAATCATCAAGTCTGCTCAGCAAATCTAGGACATAAGTTCATGGCTTCATGTACAGTTGTACTTTGTATATGATACAAGAAGTCAAACGATGTTTTTACCCTGTCCGCCCGTCTGTCCACGGTCCAGATCGCACCCGATTGGCCGGTTTAGGTGATGTCATCATATTAGCTTGCTCCACGCATGTACGAGTCTAAGACTGCGGAGCGGAGGCAAGTTAAGCGATTGGTGCACGGTGGTGTGGTCGCTGTCCATTGGGGAATCCTGATTGGCTGGTTGGGAGTGGTGACATAATTGGGACCTCGGACAGAGACTTACCGTGGAAGGTCCTCCGTTTGTCAGATTCAGGAGATGGAGAAATGTTGACGTAATTACAAGGACTTCATGACTAACGTTGTGGGTATTTCCTCTCCGAGGGTCGGGGTTGGGGGTCGGTCGGTGGTTGTTCTGGGGTATTCTTTTTTATGTTTTATTAAAAAAGGACACATACAGAATCACTTGAGCACCGTCTTCACAAGGGAAACTTTAAGGACATTTTCCTCTACATTTGTTGTTGTTAGTCATAGCTCTCAGTTCCCACCTGATGTTATGTGGGAGTCCAGACTGATCCAGACCGTACTGAATAACTGCTAGCTTACATAAGGTCTTCAGGCTAGGGCTCAGGTCTAACATATACAGGTAATCAGGGGTTCTGTATCCTCCAAAGAGGATTACATGATCTCCCACCATGCAACAGGACATATCATACGTAGGAGGCGGACCTTTCCCCTTGGGCTCAACCTTCTTCCAGGAGAAGGTCTCTGGACTGAATTTCCACAGATCATTGAAGGGCTGGTTACTCTTCCAGCCACCAAATATGTACATCTCTCCATTGTAGGTAAAGGCTGAATGATTGATGCGTTCTTCTGGACCAAGCTGTGCAGAAGGTGTGTCCATCCAGAGGTTGGTCTCTGTGTCAAACACTCTGATGGTGTTGTAGAACTGATCATACATGTAGCCTCCAAACACAAACATCTTGGTTCCGATGATGGTGGCAGAGTGACCATAATTAGCAGGAGGTTTAGTTCCTCTGGTGTGGATTAAAGTCCAGACCATTGTGCTGATGTCCAACTTGTAGGTGTCTTTAGTGCCTTCAAACGTCTCAGTATCCATTCCTCCATGGATAATCATGATTTCCCTAAACACACATGCAGATTGGTACGTCCTGCCCTTTGGAACATTCCCAGAAACCTTTGGTTTGAACCATGTGTGGGCGTCAATATCAAATGCGTAAAGCACCTTGTCGAAACCTGGGAGTTTCCAGCCTCCCCAGAGATAGACGGTATCTGTAATCAGCACAGCCGTGTGTCCGTAGCGGCTGTGGGGAACCTCAAGGTGGCGTTCTTCTCCTGTGCCCGGTGGTGTTCCAGGGGTCAACTTCCTCCAGCACAGAGACACTGTGTTGAAGACGTTCACCTCAAGCTGCTTGTCTTTAGAGTTTCCACCGAATGTGTAAACCTGCCGTTGGAACGCAACGGCCTGGCTATAGGAACGCGATGTAGGTAGACTCTGGTGTAACGTCCAGCAGAACATTTCTCAGGCTGCAGAGCCGAGAACACAATGTGGAGCTTCTGCTGCGCTGAGCGCTCGCCATCACCTATTGGTTCAGTTGGTGAACGTCACAAAAACCTATACCACAAAGACCAATCATCAAGACCCGTTAGGCTGCTCAGCAAATCTAGGAAGCCGATGGCCGTTGATATGTTATTAGAGAGTTTACGATTGGCCTCCATGCGATTTTGACACGACAAAGAAGTAGGCATACTTCGTCTCAGTCACCACAGAAGCCCAAATAGTTAATAAAAACGACGGGGTCCACCACTTCCACTGGCATCTGTTTTTTCCAAGGTGACGCTCCTCTACAGCGTACAACTTGTCCACGTTGTTAACACAACGCCAAAAGCTGCATTTTGTCGTCGGAGGACATGAGGCTCCGACCACCGCGAGGATTTGTTTACATGAACAGGTCCAGGTAACATGTGCCAGGCATGTTAAGACCAGGTTTAAACTTACAACAGGTCCAGGTAACATGTTAAGACCAGGTTTAAACTTACAACAGGTCCAGGTAACATGTTAAGACCAGGTTTAAACTTACAACAGGTCCAGGTAACATGTACCAGGCACGTTAAGACCAGGTTTAAACTTACCATGGTTAATCCGCTTTAGCCGCGGGCGATGCTAATGCGGGTGCACCCACTTGCAACCCATGCGGGGGGTGCACGTGCATGTGGCGTGCACACGGTATTTAGGTCCATATTTGAGCCATATTTGAGGCAATCGGCGACAACTAAACTTTACCTTCAATATGATTCATTTTGGCATAGTAACGTCTTAGCATCTCTCCTGTGTGGTGCCATCTATGGTCCCACGTTATGTTGGCTGTGGTAATATGAAAGGATACTCTACCCCTGAGCCACTGCCGCCCCACAGGGTAGATTTAAATCATGGGGTGGCAGGACCTTGAAATTGTGTTTGTTGTGCCAGGATTTGAACCTACAACCTTGTATTACAATGCTTGTATTACAGGTGCTGTACAGACTGAGCCATGCAAAAAAAAAAACACTCTGTATGTAGTCTATTGTTAACAATGAAACAACTT
Source organism: Benthosema pterotum (assembly GCA_039105355.1). Lineage (NCBI taxonomy): Eukaryota > Metazoa > Chordata > Actinopteri > Myctophiformes > Myctophidae > Benthosema > Benthosema pterotum. The sequence goes on along the minus strand of CM076968.1, from coordinate 58,572,619 downwards.
ACAAGGCATCATGCCATGTGGCAACAAGCACAAATAATGGAAGACTGAACTTGAGAAGATCATGTGATATTTGAGGTTTCTTGAAGGATGATGTTCTGGGGTGTCACTGCCCGGACTTGAGCCCAGGGAAAGATTTCTTTTGCTTTTGTCCGCAATATCAGGCTGGATTTTTCTTATACAGGCAACAGGCAAACATACATCAAGAATTCATTCTCTAATTGTGTAGATTTGGGGTGATTCAGATGATGAATATTAACGCTTGAGAGCCTAAAATGATACCAATGAACCAACCATGGTATGGCATTTGATAATTCATGGCTATAAATGTCAGCTTTTGTGTTAATAATATCTACATTGTGTGTGTGCATTCTTTCTAAAAGAATAGCACCAAAAAGGTATTAGTTTCATACAGGACTGGCACTGCTGCCCTGGTGTTGTGCCTGTTGGTGTCGACCAGATTGTTTTAGGTAATTAGTCAGACATGGTATGGAGGGTACTGTCACTGAGCTGAGTCCAGCCTGTTATTAATTAAAGGGCATACAGCCTATAATTAAGCACATTTTTTTGATGAAAACAAATTTGCTTCTGAACTTTCGTCCAGATGGGGCCAAGGTTTACATGTTGCATGTTTCATGCAAATTGATTGAAAATCCAGGCAGAAACTCAGGTACAAACATTTTTCAAACTGCTTAAAATGGCGGACTCTGAGGGTGGAGCTTACCGGTCAGTGAAGTGACACATGTGTGCTAAATTTAGTGACACATCTGTGCTAAAATTACTGGCAGGCCAGTTGAGGCAGTGTTACACTCATTCAAAGTAGCCCACACTAAGAGCATGCTCAGACTGGCAAATAGTATCTCTTCTGACCCCTCACATGTCCTGAATGAAGAATACCAGCTGTTGCCATCCATGAGGAGGTTGAGTTCCTAAATTCATGAAAAAAAAATTAAAGAATTTTGTACACCAGTCTGTCCTACTTCTAAACCCGAATCGATAAATCGAAGGTCATGATCGTCATGTTTTGCTCTTTGTTTCTACTGTCGTGTCTGTAATGTACTGTATGTTGCACATGTATGTTGTCTTGTATGTGAACGGTGTCGCCATGGATGCAAGACAAATTTCAGTGCAAACTGACAATAAAGTTGTATCGTATGGTATCGTGTTCAAGGAAGATGTGGAAACAAGTCCCATGATTTTTGGCCAAACGAGGCATGATTTATGCCTGTTCAAATGTTTGAGTTTAAAAAAAAATGCTATAGCGCCCCCATTTGAGCAATTGGAGTAAGACTGGATTTAGTGCTATTTGGCACACAATTAGGCCATGGCCTACTTGTGCGTAAGCGGAGCAAGTGAGCAGAGAGCAAGTAGCCTGATGACTCCAGGGGATAATACTTGTGTCAATACTTACAAAGAACTTAATTACATCACCATTACCTCATCACCTACACCAGCCAATCAGAGTACTTTGAGGGACGACCGCAAACGACCACAACCAATCAGGTGTTCAACAACCACAAACTGATCATTATACTTACGCTCATGCTTGTTTTGCTGTTTGCCCAGGACATCCTCATAACCGGTGTGTTGAAACAGTACAATATAGTTATATGTTTACATGGAATGTACTAAGTTTACATACACTGGAGGTCCAGGTCAAGTACTATGGGCTGAGATGGAGTCTGAAGAGGTGAGTTTTCAGTACTATGGGCTGAGATGGAGTGTGAAGAGGTGAGTTTTCAGACTGTCGTTTGAGAGTGAGTCTGAAGAGGTGAGGGTCAAGTACTATGGGCTGAGATGGAGTCTGAAGAGGTGAGTTTTCAGTACTATGGGCTGAGATGGAGTGTGAAGAGGTGAGTTTTCAGACTGTCGTGGAAGATTGGGAGTGAGTCTGTAGTTATTTGTGTGAGCACAGCGGACGCAAGTTAAGTGATCGGTGCACAGTGGTGTGGTCGTTGTCCCTTGGGCCATCCTGATTGGGCGGTTGGGGTGGTGACATAAATGAGACCTCTGACAGAGACTTACTCACAAGGGACACTTTAAGGACATTTTCCTTTCTTTTGCTGTTGTTTGAATTATTTCTTTTTGTTTTCGTTTTTTTTTTGTGTTGCTGTTGGTAGTCATAGCTCTCAGTTCCCACCTGATGTCATGAGGGAGTCCAGACTGACCCCGACGGTACCGAATAACTGCTAGCTTACATAAGGTCTTCAGGCTAGGGCTCAGGTCTAACATATAGAGGTCATGAGGGGTGTTGTAGCCTCCGAACAGGATGACACGATCTCCCACCATGCAACAGGACAGACCGTCCGCAGGAGGCGGTCTTTTCCCCTTGGGCTTCTTAACCTTCTTCCAGCAGAAGGTCTCTGGATTTAGTTTCCACAGATCATTGAAGTACATGTATGTCTCATTCCTGCCACCAAATACGTACATCTCTCCATTGTAGGTAAAGGCTGAATGATTGATGCGTCTTTCTGGACCAAGCTGTGCAGAAGGTGTGTCCATCCAGAGGTTGGTCTCCGTGTCCAACACTCTGATGGTGTTGAAGCCTCCAAATACAAACATCTTGGTTCCAATAACGGTGGCAGAGTGATCATCTGTAGCAGGAGGTTCAAATCCTCTGGTGTGGATTAAAGTCCAGACCATTGTTCTGGTGTCCAACTTGTAGGTGTCATTAGCACATCCATTCCTGTAGCCTCCGTGGATAATCATGATCTCCCTAAACACACATGCAGAGTGGTGCCTCCTCCCCACTGGAATATTCCCAGAAACCTTTGGTTTGAACCATGTGTGGGCGTCAATATCAAATGCGTAAAGCACCTTGCTAAAACCTGCATGGCTTTCCAAGCCTCCCCAGAGATAAACGGTATCTGTAATCAGCACGGCCGTGTGTCCCCAGCGGCTTGGGGGAACCTGGAGCTGACGTTGGTCTCCTGTGCTCGGTGGTGTTCCAGGGGTCAACTTCCTCCAGCACAGAGACACTGTGTTGAAGACGTACACCTCAACTTGCTTGCCTTTAGGGTTTCCACCAAATGCGTAAACCTCGTGTCGGAACGCAACAGCCTGGCTACGGGAAAGCCATGTAGGTAGACTCTGGGGTAACGTCCAGCAGAACATTTCTCAGGCTCTGGAACACAATGTGGAGCTTCTGCTGCGCTGAGCGCTCGCCATCACCTATTGGTTCAGTTGGTGAACGTCACAAAAACCTTTGACCAACCATCAAGACCCGTTAGTCTGCTGAGCAAATCTAGGACATACAACGTTCATGGCTTCATGTACTTTGTATATGATACAAAAAGTCTAAACGATACCTTATTGTCTCCACCAGTATGGCGGAGAGTATGTTTTACCCCCTGTCCGTCCGTCCGTCCGTCCACGGTCCAGATCGCACCCGATTGGCCGGTTTAGGTGATGTCATCATATTAGCTTGCTCCACGCATGTAGGAGTAGGCCATGGCCTACTTGTTCGCTGCGCTCACGTACCTTCGCTCCGATGTCATCAGAGCCACAACCTGATCTGGTCTGGTAGAGACCTGTGCCACGAAGGAGCACTCATCTAGTTTCAAGCCTGTTTTCCTTTTTCCTTGCTGTTTGTCTAAGACGTCCTCGTAACAGGTGTGTTGAAACACTATCCAGCTCTTGACTTGTACCAAGTTTTATACTTGGACACGCTTGACTTCCCTGATGTAGAACATTCAAATTAAAAACTACCACTAATTCCAAGAAAGACTTAATTATCAGTCTCGTAATACTTTAGCTGTTAGCGTACCGGTAGAGTTTAAATGTCAAAATTAAAAATCGATGCATGCAAAGATCTAGCATGTCTCTTGCATGCTAAGAAAGAAAAAAAAAACGGTTAAATTGAAGTGTTGCCGTTTCCCAGATTGTGCTGCACAGTGCCTTCCTTCAGAGCCACAGCGATAAACTGTGACAGGACATTGATTGTTCCTCATCAGAAAGTGGAACAGAAACTCTATATTCTAAAACCGGTATTATGTCAAACTTCTCTCCCCTGCAGCTCCACAACATCACATCTTGTGATGTTAACAAATTGCCTTTTGGACACAGGCCTTAATTTGGAGAGTTTCATCTAAGGGAGAGAAAAATGATCCTATTCCATTGACTATGAAGTGGCGCTGAAAGGTCAAGCCAGTGTCTCTGGATAAGGAGGAGAGACAACAGCTGGCCTCCAGTCTCGGCCGGTTCTCAAGGATAGACGAGGATTGCATCATCTAGTCCCATTCAGGCCTGCGGTCAGGCGCAAGCCTGGCTCAGGGAGGAAGACGCCCCTGCCATGCAGAGTCTACCGCACTTTTGGGTGATGACATCATATCCTGTGTTTTACAAAACAAAACCCACCCTGCGCCGAACACGACAACCGTGTCATTTTCTGCTCTATACTATAGGCCACGGCTTTCGGTCAAAACCCTTACTTTGAAGTGCCAGATCTCCAAAACCGGATGTAGATGGATGGATGAATGGAAAAACATATTAAAAAATCAAAAAGCACATACTAAACACAATATTTGTTTACGGACCACTCACAAAGAGTTGTGACACACCTTAAATAAAAAACATGATTTCGGCTCCTAGCTCAAAACCCACCAAAACAGGATTTCAGAAAAAATAGAATATTTTACACGACCACTGAAAGAATGAACATTAAATGTCGACTATCTGAAAAGTATATTCAAATTCAATTGAAATGAGCTTTATTGGCATGAAAAAACTACTTTTGAACAGATTATTTCGTCAATGGGGCGTGGCATGGAGGTAGTCAATCTGTGGCACTGTTGAGGTGATATGGAAGCCCAGTTCTGCTTTGAGACCGGCCGTAAATTGATTTGTATTGTTCAGTCTTATGTCTCACACCTTCCTCTTGACAATACAACCCAGATTCTCTGTTGGGTTCCAGTCAGGACAGTTGGCTGGTCAGTTACCGGTAATAGTGGGTCCTGGTATGAAAAAGGTTTAAAACCACTGCTTTAGCTGTCAGTGTGCCGATAAGAGTTGGAACGTCAACATTAAAATCGATGCTTGCTAAGACCTCATACTTTTGAATCTTCAAGCTTAAGATCTGTGGGGAAAAAACGGTTAAGTTGAAGTGTTGCACTCAGACTGTGACAGACAATGGATTGTTCCCCCTCACAAAATGGAACAGAAAATCTCTATTCTAAAACCGGTATTATGTCAAACCGCTCTCCCTGCAGCTCCACCACATCACATCTCTGAAATAAATTGCCTTTTGGACACAAGCCTTAATTTGGAGGTTTCTCATCTAAGGGAGGGAAAAAATGATCCTATTTCATAGCCTATTAACCCACCCTGCGCCGAACACGACAACGGTGTTGTGTTCTGCTCTATGCTATAGGCCATGGCTTTCGGTCAAATCTCTTTATTTTGAAGCGCCAGATATCCGAAACCGGATGTAGATAGGATAGATAGAAAACTTTTCTGTCACCACACAAACATACCATATTAAAAAGCACATAATAAATACAATATTTGTTTGCAGACCACTCACAAGGAGTTGTGAGACACCTTAAATAAAAATGATTTGGCACCTTTGAATGCACCGTATTTACCGGATGGGTTTGTGAACAATTTATTTTGGTCATTGAGATCATTAAAATGTTGCACTTGGTGTGAAATGGAGAGAAATAAATTGGATACAGTTCACAGTGCAAAAGCACACGGGCCTCGGATCTGAAGTTGTTCTGGGGTATTCCTAGATGAGGTGTCGGATCTGAAGTTGTTCTGGGGTATTCCTAGACGAGGTGTCGGATCTGAAGTTGTTCTGGGGTATTCCTAGACGAGGTGTCGGATCTGAAGTTGTTCTGGGGTATTCCTAGACGAGGTGTCGGATCTGAAGTTGTTCTGGGGTATTCCTAGGCTGAGGTGTTTTGTTTTCATTGTTAATATCGTGACAACAGAAGTGTTTTACTCTTAGAGATAAAATTATCAAATTAATATGATGTAATTATTTAAGAGGAAAGAGTTTTCTGATTTGCCCTCTCTGCTCACGCACCACGCGCTACAGCGTACTTGTGCACAATGTGCAAGTATGCACTCTACCCTGATCTACAGTAGTTGTGAATGCATTCACTATAGGGGATTTTTTTAAGTTTTATAAGAAGGACACATACAGAATCACTTGAGCACCGTCTTCACAAGGGACGCTTTAAGGACATTTTCCTCTACATTTGCTGTTGTTAGTCATAGCTCTCAGTTCCCACCTGATGTTATGAGGGAGTCCAGACTGATCCAGACCGTACTGAATAACTGCTAGCTTACATAAGGTCTTCAGGCTAGGGCTCAGGTCTAACATATACAGGTAATCAGGGGTGCTGTATCCTCCAAAGAGGATGACATGATCTCCCACCATGCAACAGGACATATCATACGTAGGAGGCGGACCTTTCCCCTTGGGCTCAACCTTCTTCCAGGAGAAGGTCTCTGGACTGAATTTCCACAGATCATTGAAGGTCTGGTTACTCTTCCAGCCACCAAATATGTACATCTCTCCATTGTAGGTAAAGGCTGAATGATTGATGCGTTCTTCTGGACCAAGCTGTGCAGAAGGTGTGTCCATCCAGAGGTTGGTCTCCGTTTCAAACACTCTGATAGTGAGGCAGTACTGACAAAACGTGTATCCCCCAAACACAAACATCTTGGTTCCGATGATTGTGGCAGAGTGACCATAAGTAGCAGGAGGTTCAGTTCCTCTGGTGTGGATTAAAGTCCAGACCATTGTGCTGGTGTCCAACTTGTAAGTGTCATTAGTGACTTCAAACATCTCATAGTCCATTCCTCCGTGGATAATCATGATTTCCCTAAACACACATGCAGAGTGGTATTTCATCCCCTTTGGAATATTCCCAGAAACCTTTGGTGCGAACCATGTGTGGGCGTCAATATCAAATGCGTAAAGCTCCTTGTCTAAACCTGGGAGTTTCCAGCCTCCCCAGAGATAAACGGTATCTGTAATCAGCACAGCCGTGTGTCCGTAGCGGCTGTGGGGAACCTCAAGGTGGCGTTCTTCTCCTGTGCGCGGTGGTGTTCCAGGGGTCAACTTCCTCCAGCACAGAGACACTGTGTTGAAGACGTTCACCTCAAGCTGCTTGTCTTCATAGTTTCCACTGAATGTGTAAACCTGGCGTTGGACTACAACAGCCTGGCTATAGGAAAACGATGTAGGTAGACTCTGGTCTAACGTCCAGCAGAACATTTCTCAGGCTGCAGAGCCGCTTGGATTGATCAGGCCTCGCTCTGGAACACAATGTGGAGCTTCTGCTGCGCTGAGCGCTCACCATCACCTATTGGTGACCAATCATCAAGACCCAATCATCAAGTCTGCTCAGCAAATCTAGGACATAAGTTCATGGCTTCATGTACAGTTGTACTTTGTATATGATACAAGAAGTCAAACGATGTTTTTACCCTGTCCGCCCGTCTGTCCACGGTCCAGATCGCACCCGATTGGCCGGTTTAGGTGATGTCATGATATTAGCTGGCTCCACGCATGTACGAGTCTAAGACTGCGGAGCGGAGGCAAGTTAAGCGATTGGTGCACGGTGGTGTGGTCGCTGTCCGTTGGGGCATCCTGATTGGCTGGTTGGGAGGGGTGACATAATTGGGACCTCGGACAGAGACTTACCGTGGAAGGTCCTCCGTTTGTCAGATTCAGGAGATGGAGAAATGTTGACGTAATTACAAGGACTTCATGACTAACGTTGTGGGTATTTCCTCTCCGAGGGTCGGGGTTGGGGGTCGGTCGGTGGTTGTTCTGGGGTATTCTTTTTTATGTTTTATTAAAAAAGGACACGTACAGAATCACTTGAGCACTGTCTTCACAAGGGAGACGTTAAGGACATTTTCCTCTACATTTGTTGTTGTTAGTCATAGCTCTCAGTTCCCACCTGATGTTATGTGGGAGTCCAGACTGATCCAGACCGTACTGAATAACTGCTAGCTTACATAAGGTCTTCAGGCTAGGGCTCAGGTCTAACATATACAGGTAATCAGGGGTTCTGTATCCTCCAAAGAGGATGACACGATCTCCCACCATGCAACAGGACATATCATACGTAGGAGGCGGTCCTTTCCCCTCAACCTTCTTCCAGGAGAAGGTCTCTGGACTGAATTTCCACAGATCATTGAGGAATTTACGATTCCTGCCACCAAATATGTACATCTCTCCATTGTAGGTAAATGCTGAATGATTGATGCGTTCTTCTGGACCAAGCTGTGCAGAAGGTGTGTCCATCCAGAGGTTGGTCTCCGTTTCAAACACTCTGATAGTGAGGCAGTACTGACAAAACGTGTATCCCCCAAACACAAACATCTTGGTTCCGATGATTGTGGCAGAGTGACCATAAGTAGCAGGAGGTTCAGTTCCTCTGGTGTGGATTAAAGTCCAGACCATTGTGCTGGTGTCCAACTTGTAGGTTTCATTAGTGCCTTTAAACGGCCCAGTCATTCCTCCATGGATAATCATGATCTCCCTAAACACACATGCAGAGTGGTACTTCCTCCCCACTGGAATATTCCCAGAAACCTTTGGTTTGAACCATGTGTGGGCGTCAATATCAAATGCGTAAAGCACCTTGTCGAAACCTGGACGTTTCCAGCCTCCCCAGAGATAGACGGTATCTGTAATCAGCACAGCTGTGTGTCCGTAGCGGCTTGGGGGAACCTCGAGATGTTGATCTTCTCCTGTGCCCGGTGGTGTTCCAGGGGTCAACTTCCTCCAGCACAGAGACACTGTGTTGAAGACGTTCACCTCAAGCTGCTTGTCTTTAGACTTTCCACTGAATATGTAAACCTCCCGTTGGAATGCAACAGCCTGGGTATAGGAAAGCCATCTAGGTAGACTCTGGTCTAACGTCCAGCAGAACATTTCTCAGGCTGCAGAGCCGCTTGGATTGATCAGGCCTCGCTCTGGAACACAATGTGGAGCTTCTGCTGCGCTGAGCGCTCGCCATCACCTATTGGTGATCAATCATCAAGTCTGCTCAGCAAATCTAGGACAAGTTCATGGCTTCATGTACAGTTGTACTTTGTATATGATACAAAACGTCAAACAATGTTTTTACCCTGTCCGTCCGTCTGTCCACGGTCCAGATCGCACCCGATTGGCCGGTTTAGGTGATGTCATATTAGCTCGCTCCGCTCACGTACGAGTAGGCCATGGCCTACTTGTTCGCTGCGCTCACGTACCTTCGCTCCGATGTCATCAGAGCCACAACCTGATCTGGTCTGGTAGAGACCTGTGCCACGAAGGAGCACTCATCTAGTTTCAAGCCTGTTTTCCTTTTTCCTTGCTGTTTGTCTAAGACGTCCTCGTAACAGGTGTGTTGAAACACTATCCAGCCCTTGTGCTGTTTGTCTAAGACGTCCTCGTAACAGGTGTGTTGAAACACTATCCAGCCCTTGTGCTGTTTGTCTAAGACGTCCTCGTAACAGGTGTGTTGAAACACTATCCAGCCCTTGTGCTGTTTGTCTAAGACGTCCTCGTAACAGGTGTGTTGAAACACTATCCAGCCCTTGTGCTGTTTGTCTAAGACGTCCTCGTAACAGGTGTGTTGAAATGCTAAGATCTAGCATGCATCTTGCATGCTAAGAAAGTAAAAAAAAAAAACAGTTAAATTGAAGTGTTGCCATTTCCCAGATTGTGCTGCACAGTGCCTTCCTTCAGAGCCACAATGATAAACTGTGACAGAACATTGATTGTTCCTCAGAAAGTGGAACAGAAACTCTATATTCTAAAACCGGTATTATGTCAAACTTCTCTCCCCTGCAGCAAATTGCCTTTTGGACACAGGCCTTAATTTGGAGAGTTTCTCATCTAAGGGAGAGAAAAATGATCCTATTCCAGTGACTATGAAGTGGTGCTGAAAGGTCAAGCCAGTGGCTCTGGATAAGGAGGAGAGACAACAGCTGGGCTCCAGTCTTGGCCGGTTCTCAAGGATAGACGAGGATTGCATCATCTAGTCCCATTCAGGTCTGCGGTCAGGCGTAAGCCTGGCTCAGGGAGGAAGACGCCCCTGCCATGCAGAGTCTACCGCACTTATGGGTGATAACATCACATCCTGTGTTTTACAAAACAAAACCCACCCTGCGCCGAACACGACAACCGTGTCATTTTCTGCTCTATACTATAGGCCACGGCTTTCGGTCAAAACCCTTACTTTGAAGTGCCAGATTTCCAAAACCGGATGTAGATGGATGGATGAATGGAAAATCATATTAAAAAATCAAAAAGCACATACTAAACACACTATTTGTTTGCGGACCACTCACAAAGAGTTGTGAGACACCTTAAATAAAAAAAACATGATTTTGCCTCCTAGCTCACAAAACCCTACCAAAACAGGATTTCAGAAAAAATAGAATATTTTACACGACCACTGAAAGAATGAACATTAAATGTTGACTATCTGAAAAGTATATTCAAATTCATTTGAAATGAGCTTTATTGGCATGACAAAACTACTTTTGAACAGATTATTTCATCAATGGGGCGTGGCATGGAGGTGATCAACCTGTGGCACTGTTGAGGTGATATGGAAGCCCAGTTCTGCTTTGAGACCGGCCGTAAATTGATTTGTATTGTTCAGTCTTATATGTCTCACACCTTCCTCTTGACAATACAACCCAGATTCTCTGTTGGCTTCCAGTCAGGACAGTTGGCTGGTCAGTTACCGGTAATAGTGGGTCCTGGTATGAAAAAGGTTTAAAACCACTGCTTTAGCTGTCAGTGTGCCGATAGAGTTGGAACGTCAACATTAAAATCTATGCTTGCTAAGACCTCTTCAAGCTTAAGATTTGTGGGGAAAAAAACAGTTAAGTTAAAGTGTTGCACTCAGACTGTGACAGACAATCGAATGTCCCCCCTCACAAAATGGAACAGAAAATCTCTATTCTAAAACTGGTATTATGTCAAACCGCTCTCCCTGCAGCTCCAACACATCACATCTCTGAAATAAATTGCCTTTTGGACACAAGCTTTAATTTGGAGGTTTCTCGTCTAAGGGAGGGAAAAAACGATCCTATTTCATAGCCTATTAACCCACCCTGCACCAGACACGACAACAGTGTTGTGTTCTGCTCTATGCTATAGGCCATGGCTTTCAGTCAAATCTCTTTATTTTGAAGCGCCAGATATCCGAAACCGGATGTAGATAGGATAGATAGAAAACTTTTCTGTCACCACACAAACATACCATATTAAAAAGCACATAATAAATACAATATTTGTTTGCAGACCACTCACAAGGAGTTGTGAGACACCTTAAATGAAAACAATAGATTTAAAAATGTATGTACAAATAACCAGTGATGAGGATAACGGCGTTATCAATAACGCCGTTACCTAATCAGATTACTTTTATTAGTAACGGAGTAACCTAACGAGTTATTTTTTCAATTTAGTAGTTAGTTACTTAGTTACATTTCCAAAAAAGTAACTCGTTACTACGTTCGTCCCAATTCATTTTCTTGAGACTGCCCGGTGTTGTATATTCCTCCTTCTGTTAGTGTAGAATAAGCCGACTGCGCGTCCTTACTTCTGTGAGTGATGTGCGTAGTTTACATTTACTGTCTGCACATCCTGTAAGTCCGCCTAAGAAATAAAAGTAAACCTACTGTCTAGCTGGTGTCTAGTTATACTCTAGTATGAATCTTTTATTTTGAAAAGGAAGAGGAAGAGGAAGTCCGCTGCTAGGTTGGGTAGTGACACAGCTACTGTATGCGCAACTTGCTAAAAGTCTTGTAAACAATGACGCCGTACACTTATGGATTTACACAAAACATAGTACACCCTCTGGCTGCGTTATTAGGTGAGTAATGTTTAATTCATTGTTTGGCCGCCGTGCCTTGTCTTATATAGACTACTGTGTAGTTCATAGGCTGGGTTACGATGGGAAGAGAAGCCTGCAGGTTGTTGTCATTGCGCAGCGTGGAGAGGGCATCATCATTGTGTACCGCGTACAGCATAATATTGTCTGTAGGCCTACTGTGCATGTTGGCGGTGGTGGTGGTGGTTTTTCATGTGCGCAGCGTGGAGTGCGACTCATGCACTGGTAATACAATGCAACTAAATTGTGCATACGTTAAAAACAAAGAGAAAAGGAGTATTTTAATTGTGTTCAGGAACGGAAAATAACGGAAAATAATCTATTACGTTACTTTTTATAGAAAGTAACTTGTAACTTAACGAGATTAGTTTTAGGGGGCAGTAGTCCAATAACCTAACGTCGTTAGTTTATAAAGTAACGATACCCATCACTGCTAATAACTACATATAATAATAATAATAATAATAATAATAAATTGAGCAATACACAAATATAAAAGTAGGAGTTACACAGATCAAACAGTCAGTGGAGTTTGTTAGCGAGTATAAATATCTTGGGACGGTTATTGACAACAGGCTAAAATTTGACTTGAACACAGAGGTGCTGTGTAAGAAGGGCCAGCAGCGCCTCTTCTGTCTAAGGAAAATAGCCAAATTTCAGGTTGATAAATCACTGATGATTATGTTTTACAAAGCCTTCATTGAGTCTGTCATCACCTTTTCTGTCATTTGCTGGTATGGTAACATTGGTGTTAGACAGGTTAATGCCCTAAACGGAGTCGTTAGGGTGGCTAGCAAAATTGTGGGGACTACATTCAGGGGTCTGAGTCATATATATGACGAACAGGTGCTTAAAAAAGCAGCCTCCATTAGAACAGATAGCTCCCACCCCCTATGTCAGGATTATGAACTTCTGCCATCTGGCCAATGGCTAAAGATTCCTGTCACCAAAACCAACAGGTTTAAATTCTCCTTCATACCTACCTCCATTAGAGCTATCAATAAGGAAACAAGAGGAGGTAGACGCTAGGCTGTTAGTTTATACACCTCCATTAGAGCTATCAATAAGGGAAACAAGAGGAGGTAGACGCTAGGCTGTTAGTTTATACACCTCCATTAGAGCTATCAATAAGGAAACAAGAGGAGGTAGATGCTATAGGCTGTTAGTTTATACACCTCCATTAGAGCTATCAATAAGGAAACAAGAGGAGGTAGACGCTAGGCTGTTAGTTTATACACCTCCATTAGAGCATCAATAAGGAAACAAGAGGAGGTAGACGCTATAGGCTGTTAGTTTATACACCTCCATTAGAGCTATCAATAAGGAAACAAGAGGAGGTAGACGCTATAGGCTGTTAGTTTATACACCTCCATTAGAGCTATCAATAAGGAAACAAGAGGAGGTAGACGCTATAGGCTGTTAGTTTATACACCTCCATTAGAGCTATCAATAAGGAAACAAGAGGAGGTAGACGCTAGGCTGTTAGTTTATACACCTCCATTAGAGCTATCAGTAAGGAAACAAGAGGAGGTAGACGCTAGGCTGTTAGTTTATACACCTCCATTAGAGCTATCAATAAGGACAACAAGAGGAGGTAGACGCTAGGCTGTTAGTTTATATACCTCCATTAGAGCTATCAATAAGGGAAACAAGAGGAGGTAGACGCTAGGCTGTTAGTTTATATACCTCCATTAGAGCTATCAATAAGGGAAACAAGAGGAGGTAGACGCTAGGCTGTTAGTTTATACACCTCCATTAGAGCTATCAATAAGGAAACAAGAGGAGGTAGACGCTAGGCTGTTAGTTTATACACCTCCATTAGAGCATCAATAAGGGAAACAAGAGGAGGTAGACGCTAGGCTGTTAGTTTATACACCTCCATTAGAGCTATCAATAAGGGAAACAAGAGGAGGTAGACGCTAGGCTGTTAGTTTATATACCTCCATTAGAGCTATCAATAAGGGAAACAAGAGGAGGTAGACGCTAGGCTGTTAGTTTATATACCTCCATTAGAGCTATCAATAAGGGAAACAAGAGGAGGTAGACGCTAGGCTGTTAGTTTATATACCTCCATTAGAGCTATCAATAAGGGAAACAAGAGGAGGTAGACGCTAGGCTGTTAGTTTATACACCTCTATTAGAGCTATCAGTAAGGAAACAAGAGGAGGTAGATGCTAGGCTGTTAGTTTATACACCTCCATTAGAGCATCAATAAGGAAACAAGAGGAGGTAGACGCTAGGCTGTTAGTTTATACACCTCCATTAGAGCTATCAATAAGGGAAACAAGAGGAGGTAGACGCTAGGCTGTTAGTTTATACACCTCCATTAGAGCATCAATAAGGAAACAAGAGGAGGTAGACGCTAGGCTGTTAGTTTATACACCTCCATTAGAGCATCAATAAGGGAAACAAGAGGAGGTAGACGCTAGGCTGTTAGTTTATACACCTCCATTAGAGCCATCAATAAGGGAAACAAGAGGAGGTAGACGCTATAGGCTGTTAGTTTATACACCTCCATTAGAGCTATCAATAAGGAAACAAGAGGAGGTAGACGCTAGGCTGTTAGTTTATACACCTCCATTAGAGCATCAATAAGGGAAACAAGAGGAGGTAGATGCTAGGCTGTTAGTTTATACACCTCTATTAGAGCTATCAATAAGGAAACAAGAGGAGGTAGACGCTAGGCTGTTAGTTTATACACCTCCATTAGAGCTATCAATAAGGAAACAAGAGGAGGTAGACGCTAGGCTGTTAGTTTATACACCTCCATTAGAGCTATCAATAAGGAAACAAGAGGAGGTAGACGCTAGGCTGTTAGTTTATACACCTCCATTAGAGCATCAATAAGGAAAACAAGAGGAGGTAGATGCTATAGGCTGTTAGTTTATACACCTCCATTAGAGCTATCAATAAGGGAAACAAGAGGAGGTAGACGCTAGGCTGTTAGTTTATACACCTCTATTAGAGCTATCAGTAAGGAAACAAGAGGAGGTAGACGCTAGGCTGTTAGTTTATACACCTCCATTAGAGCTATCAATAAGGAAACAAGAGGAGGTAGACGCTAGGCTGTTAGTTTATACACCTCCATTAGAGCTATCAATAAGGAAACAAGAGGAGGTAGACGCTAGGCTGTTAGTTTATACACCTCCATTAGAGCTATCAATAAGGAAACAAGAGGAGGTAGACGCTAGGCTGTTAGTTTATACACCTCCATTAGAGCTATCAATAAGGAAACAAGAGGAGGTAGACGCTAGGCTGTTAGTTTATACACCTCCATTAGAGCTATCAATAAGGAAACAAGAGGAGGTAGACGCTAGGCTGTTAGTTTATACACCTCCATTAGAGCATCAATAAGGAAACAAGAGGAGGTAGATGCTATAGGCTGTTAGTTTATACACCTCCATTAGAGCTATCAATAAGGGAAACAAGAGGAGGTAGACGCTAGGCTGTTAGTTTATACACCTCCATTAGAGCTATCAATAAGGAAACAAGAGGAGGTAGACGCTAGGCTGTTAGTTTATACACCTCCATTAGAGCTATCAATAAGGAAACAAGAGGAGGTAGACGCTAGGCTGTTAGTTTATACACCTCCATTAGAGCTATCAATAAGGAAACAAGAGGAGGTAGACGCTAGGCTGTTAGTTTATACACCTCCATTAGAGCTATCAATAAGGGAAACAAGAGGAGGTAGACGCTAGGCTGTTAGTTTATACACCTCCATTAGAGCTATCAATAAGGGAAACAAGAGGAGGTAGATGCTATAGGCTGTTAGTTTATACACCTCCATTAGAGCCATCAATAAGGGAACAAGAGGAGGTAGACGCTAGGCTGTTAGTTTATACACCTCCATTAGAGCATCAATAAGGAAACAAGAGGAGGTAGACGCTATAGGCTGTTAGTTTATACACCTCCATTAGAGCTATCAATAAGGGAAACAAGAGGAGGTAGACGCTAGGCTGTTAGTTTATATACCTCCATTAGAGCTATCAATAAGGGAAACAAGAGGAGGTAGACGCTAGGCTGTTAGTTTATACACCTCCATTAGAGCCATCAATAAGGAAACAAGAGGAGGTAGACGCTAGGCTGTTAGTCTCAGGGATGGGTGGTGAGGTATAGGTTGTTAGATTAGTCACTTGGTGCACTTTAGCTCTAGTTTGCACTTTATACAGTATTTATGTATTTGTATCTGTTTTGTGCTACTACGTGTGTCTGTTGTCATGTTTGTAATGTGTTTTTAGAGCTTTATTATGTTGTGCTGCAAAACAAAGTGCCCAATTTGGGACATATGAATAAACTTGAACTTGAACTTGAACAAACAGTGCTTAGGAAGGATAACCTTCTATTTTAAGATGAGGTGGCAGGCAGGATTTGGCACCTTTGAATGCACTGTATTTACCGGATGGGTTTGTGAACAATTTATTTTGGTCATTGAGATCATTAAAATGTTGCACTTGGTGTGAAATGGAGAGAAATAAATTGGATACAGTTCACAGTGCAAAAGCACATGGGCCTCGGATCTGAAGTTCTTCTGGGGTATTCGTAGGCGATGCGTTTTGTTTTTATTGTTAATATCGTGACGGCAGAAGTGTTTTACTCTTAGAGATAAAATTATCAAATTAATATGACGTAATTATTTCGGAGGAAAGAGTTTTCTGATTCGCCCTCTCTGCTCACGCACCACGCGCTACAGCGTACTTGTGCACAATGTGCAAGTATGCACTCTACCCTGATCTACAGTAGTTGTGAATGCATTCACTATAGGGCATTTTTTTAAAGGTAGGGGAAGTGATTTCACTTTTGTCAGATATCACCCAAAAACATTTTTTTTCTGGTAAAATGCTCTATTATAAGGTGTGCGGACCATATATGGAGTTTCCCCCTCCCCCACGTTAGCAGAGGAGCTAATAAAAGTTCCCCAGGTGGAGGGTGAATTCTCCTCCAATCAGGATCGAGCAACAGGTTCACATACAGTAGTGTAGCTACTCTTGGGCGCCCCTAGTGCACCAGGCTGGTACTACACAATGAATTTCAAATCACTTAACCTACCTTTAAGTTTTATAAAAAGGACACATATAGAATCACTTGAGCACCGTCTTCACAAGGGAAACTTTAAGGACATTTTCCTCCACATTTGTTGTTGTTAGTCATAGCTCTCAGTTCCCACCTGATGTTATGTGGGAGTCCAGACTGATCCAGACCATACTGAATAACTGCTAGCTTACATAAGGTCTTCAGGCTAGGGCTCAGGTCTAACATATACAGGTCATCAGAGGTTCTGGATCCTCCATTGACGATGACACGATCTCCCACCATGCAACAGGTCATACCGTGCCCTGGAGGCGGTCCTTTACCCTTAGGCTCAACCTTCTTCCAGGAGAAGGTCTCTGGACTGAATTTCCAGGTATCATTGAAGGTCTGGACACCGTTGCAGCCACCAAATATGTACATCTCTCCATTGTAGGTAAAGGCTGAATGCCAACAGCGTCTTTCTGGACCAAGCTGTGCAGAAGGTGTGTCCATCCAGAGGTTGGTCTCTGTGTCAAACACTCTGACAGTGTTGTAGAACTGACCCAAATACCTCCACCCTCCAATGCCTCCACCAAATACAAACATCTTGGTTCCAATAATGGTGGCAGAGTGATCAGCTGTAGCAGGAGGTTTAGTTCCTCTGATGTGGATTAAAGTCCAGACCATTGTGCTGGTGTCCAACTTGTAGGTTTCATTAGTGCCTTTAAACGGCCCAGTCATTCCTCCATGGATAATCATGATCTCCCTAAACACACATGCAGAGTGGTACTTCCTCCCCACTGGAATATTCCCAGAAACCTTTGGTTTGAACCATGTGTGGGTGTCAATATCAAATGCGTAAAGCACCTTGCAGTAGCCTCGGTACCCCTGCCCTCCCCAGAGATAAACGGTATCTGTAATCAGCACAGCTGTGTGTCCCCAGCGGTTGGGGGGAACCTGGAGATGTTGATCTTCTCCTGTGCCCGGTGGTGTTCCAGGGGTCAACTTCCTCCAGCTCAGAGACACTGTGTTGAAGACGTTCACCTCAAGCTGCTTGTCTTCATAGTTTCCACTGAATGTGTAAACCTGCCGTTGGACTACAACAGCCTGGCTATAGGAAAGCGATGTAGGTAGACTCTGGTGTAACGTCCAGCAGAACATTTCTCAGGCTGCAGAGTCGCTTGGATTGATCGGGCCTCGCTCTGGAACACAATGTGGAGCTTCTGCTCCGCTGAGAGCTCGCCATCACCTATTGGTTCAGTTGGTGAACGTCACAAAAATCCTTTGACCAATCATCAAGACTCAGTCAGTCTGCTCAACAAATCTAGGAAGCCGATGGTCGTTGATGTGTTAGTAGTGACTTAAAGATCGCGCTCCATAAGACTTTGACACGATAACAAAGTAGGCATGCTTCCTGAGTGGAGCAAGAAATCCTCCAGGAGATAATACTCTGCACAATACTTAAGATAAAGATCTCTTAATTACATCACCATTACCTCATCACCCAACCCATCTAATCAGAGGTCTTTGAGGGACGACCAATGGTCGACGCCCAGGAACCGATCACTGAACTTACACTCTCTGCTCTGCTCATGGAAGTATTAACTAGATCACTGAACAAACACTCTCTGCTCCACTCATGGAAGTATTAACTAGATCACTGAACTTACACTCTCTGCTCCGCTCATGGAAGTATTAACTAGATCACTGAACAAACACTCTCTGCTCCACTCATGGAAGTATTAACTAGATCACTGAACTTACACTCTCTGCTCCACTCATGGAAGTATTAACTAGATCACTGAACTTACACTCTCTGCTCCACTCATGGAAGTATTAACTAGATCAGTGAACTTACACTCTCTGCTCCGCTCATGGAAGTATTAACTAGATCACTGAACTTACACTCTCTGCTCCACTCATGGAAGTATTAACTAGATCACTGAACTTACACTCTCTGCTCCACTCATGGAAGTATTAACTAGATCACTGAACTTACACTCTCTGCTCCACTCATGGAAGTATTAACTAGATCACTGAACAAACACTCTCTGCTCCACTCATGGAAGTATTAACTAGATCACTGAACTAACACTCTCTGCTCCACTCATGGAAGTATTAACTAGATCACTGAACTTACACTCTCTGCTCCACTCATGGAAGTATTAACTAGATCACTGAACAAACACTCTCTGCTCCACTCATGGAAGTATTAACTAGATCACTAAACACTCTCTGCTCCACTCATGGAAGTATTAACTAGATCAGTGCTCTGTGTGCATAAGTGGAGCAGGCTAATACTCATGACTTCAGTCATAATTTCTCTTATTTACCTCACCCAATTGACCTTATGCAGCTTCCTGGTTGAGTTGGAGGACTGCAATGCTTCCTGTCGGCAGACTCCCATTCACTTTGCATGTATTGGTTGTGAATTTCTAGGAATAAAGTTCAGCTCTTTAACCCACACTTTTTAGTTTGATAATACCATTTCCCAGTTCTTCATAGTTTGTATTATTTGTGGTGTGCTGTTGACATGATCACATGAGTGAGAAATGTCTAAAATCTTCAGTTAAAATCATGAGTACTTCATGTATTTCTCCAAGTGTTGCCATGTCCGCTTTTTATAAGCAAGCCTTTTCAGTAAAGTTGCTTGAAAATAATGGTAGTTACTAGCTGCATGTTTTATTTAAGCCTGTTCCCTAAAGTTGCTTAAACCTGTGATTTTAAATATAAGCACTTTAATTTGCCCCTGCCCCTGCCCCTGCCCCTGCCCTGCATGTTATTGATCCACAGTGTCAGTGAGTGGATCAGGATCTGTCCTGTATTCATCTGGTTCAGACTCAGTACAGTCACTGCTCTCACATTTAGGTCTAATAAACGACTCAATCCATCTATATGATGTGGTTTAGGGCTGAGAGTCCATTTCACTCATACAGTGTTCTCTACTCTACAGTAATGAGTTTCACTCATACAGTGTTCTCTACTCTACAGTAATGCAGGCTGACATAGAGAGTTAGAGAGTGTAATCCTATACAGATCTGACACTGCGCTACTGTGTGTGTGTGTGTGTGTGTGTGTGTGTGTGTGTGTGTGTGTGTGTGTGTGTGTGTGTGTGTGTGTGTGTGTGTGTGTGTGTGTGTGTGTGTGTGTGTGTGTGTGCACACGCGATTTGGTGTATTGATGTATATTGGTCGTATTGAAAAACATCAGATCTACAAGCTCATAACGTGCCACCGAGTTGCGTGCTATGAGCTTGTAAGTCTGATATTTGCTTGTGGGACTGTTTTTTTTTTATCGTGGAGATGTGGCGCAAATCTTTGCGTATGTTATTTGGGAAGAAAACATTTTTTGGCTCAAATCCTTTGCTTCTGGGGGATCCCTAGAACAACACGTTTTCAAATATCCCAATCCTTGGCATGAAATATGTTGAGCATCACTAATAGAGAAACATAGACTTTTTCAGAAAAAAAGAAAATAGAATCTAGCATCAGAAACTAGAATGTAGTGTCATGAACTAGAACGTGCGTGCGCGTGTGTGTGTGTGCGCGTGTGCGTGCGTGCGTGCGTCAGGTGTAAGTGTGTGGTATTAGAAGTGACAGCACATATTCATCACTCCACTGTGACTTCATGCCACAGCATGTGTTGACACTTAGTTTGATTATTTTATTTTTCCCTCTCTCCTTCCTGTCTGTCAGTCAGTCAGTGTCTCCACCGGCGGAGGAGCTGAGCACTAATAAGACCAGCTTCCATGCAGCATCCATCACACACACGCCGGGGCGGATGTAACATTTACCTATTGGGGGGGGGGGGGGCAGGAGAAAATGGTACGGGTGCGGCTTCAAGAAGTCGCACCCATACCAAATCCAGTTACAGGACTTTTATTAGTCAAGTAAAGCAGGGGTTCTCAACCTTTTTGACTCCAGGGACCACCATTTATTCAGCATTTGAGCCACGGACCACCATTTGATTACATTTTCACACCAAAGACCTAAAATTAAAGAATTCTTTTGGTTTTGTCCAATTTTGCCAACAAAACAGTGTAGACTTATTAATTAAGTGGTGCTAATTCAGATGAATATAATTTAACTCTTGAGAGTGTGAAAATGAAACCAAATGGACCCGCAAGGGTCCATTTGGTTTCATTTTTACACTCTCAAGAGTTACATCTGGTTAACCAACTTTCCATCATTTAGCCTGGGGACCACCTGGAACCCTCTCAGGGACCACTGGTGGTCCCCGGACCACCTGTTGAAAACCCCTGAAGTAAAGCATCAACAATAACATCAGTTGTTGTTGAAGTTGCAACAGACACGCAGCATGCATAAAGCTAAAGGTCTGACTCAGAGAGTTTTCTGTTTTCAATGATGAAATGCTGTTGGTTTAGTGGTGACACAGCTGTAGTTACTTAGTAGCAGTAGTAGTGTTTCAAATACTTTTAAATATATAAGCACTTTAATTTGAAATATCTTTGGTTGTTTTGCATACCATCATGTTTGGTGGGGCAGTCTAATACGATTGCCCCCCATGCCCATGTCTAGATCTGCCCCTGACGTACGCATGCACATACGTACGCATATACTGTACATGCTCACACACCGCACACACGCTGGTATTATTGTACTCGTGAGGATAGCAATCTTCCACCGCAGTCTGAAAACGCAACCTCTTCACGCCCAAATAACATACACTGGCAAAGTAGTTTTTCAATATTTAATACCCTGTATCATATTGTATATGTCTCACGCTTATTTCTAATAGTCTGCGCATGGGCGGATCTAGGCCTAGGCATGGGGGGGCAATGCCCCCCTAAATACCACGACTGCCCCCCCAAACACGATGCCATGCAAAACAACCCAAGATATTTCAAATTAAAGTGCTTATATTTAAAATGCTGTGAAACACTACTACTGCTACTAACTAACTACAGCTGTGTCACCACTAAACCAACAGCATTTCATCAATGAAAACAGAGCCTCAATCACCAC
>CM076968.1:58500775-58545775 GCA_039105355.1 Benthosema pterotum | reverse complement strand
GGTCAGTTTGTTGCATTAGTCTATATGTCTTATAGAGGAGGTCAGTTTGTGGTCTATATGTCTTAAAGAGGAGGTCAGTTTGTGGTCTATATGTCTTAAAGAGGAGGTCAGTTTGTGGTCTATATGTCTTAAAGAGGAGGTCAGTTTGTTGCATTAGTCTATATGTCTTATAGAGGAGGTCAGTTTGTGGTCTATATGTCTTAAAGAGGAGGTCAGTTTGTGGTCTATATGTCTTAAAGAGGAGGTCAGTTTGTGGTCTATATGTCTTAAAGAGGAGGTCAGTTTGTGGTCTATATGTCTTAAAGAGGAGGTCAGTTTGTGGTCTATATGTCTTAAGAGGAGGTCAGTTTGTGGTCTATATGTCTTAAAGAGGAGGTCAGTTTGTGGTCTATATGTCTTAAAGAGGAGGTCAGTTTGCATTAGTCTATATGTCTTAAAGAGGAGGTCAGTTTGTGGTCTATATGTCTTATAGAGGAGGTCAGTTTGTGGTCTATATGTCTTAAAGAGGAGGTCAGTTTGCATTAGTCTATATGTCTTATAGAGGAGGTCAGTTTGTGGTCTATATGTCTTAAAGAGGAGGTCAGTTTGTGGTCTATATGTCTTAAAGAGGAGGTCAGTTTGTGGTCTATATGTCTTAAAGAGGAGGTCAGTTTGTTGCATTAGTCTATATGTCTTATAGAGGAGGTCAGTTTGTGGTCTATATGTCTTAAAGAGGAGGTCAGTTTGTGGTCTATATGTCTTAAAGAGGAGGTCAGTTTGTGGTCTATATGTCTTAGAGAGGAGGTCAGTGTGTGGTCTATATGTCTTATAGAGGAGGTCAGTTTGTGGTCTATATGTCTTAAAGAGGAGGTCAGTTTGTTGCATTAGTCTATATGTCTTAAAGAGGAGGTCAGTTTGTGGTCTATATGTCTTAAAGAGGAGGTCAGTTTGTTGCATTAGTCTATATGTCTTAAAGAGGAGGTCAGTTTGTGGTCTATATGTCTTATAGAGGAGGTCAGTTTGTGGTCTATATGTCTTAAAGAGGAGGTCAGTTTGTGGTCTATATGTCTTAAAGAGGAGGTCAGTTTGTGGTCTCTATGTCTTAAAGAGGAGGTCAGTTTGCGGTCTCCCGGTGGTTTCCTGCTTGTTGCATTAGTCTATATGTCTTAAAGAGGAGGTCAGTTTGTGGTCTATATGTCTTAAAGAGGAGGTCAGTTTGTTGCATTAGTCTATATGTCTTATAGAGGAGGTCAGTTTGTGGTCTATATGTCTTAAAGAGGAGGTCAGTTTGTGGTCTATATGTCTTAAAGAGGAGGTCAGTTTGTGGTCTTTATGTCTTATAGAGGAGGTCAGTTTGTTGCATTAGTCTATATGTCTTAAAGAGGAGGTCAGTTTTGTGGTCTCTATGTCTTAAAGAGGAGGTCAGTTTGCGGTCTCCCGGTGGTTCCTGCTTGTTGCATTAGTCTATATGTCTTAAAGAGAAGGTCAGTTTGTGGTCTATATGTCTTAAAGAGGAGGTCAGTTTGTGGTCTATATGTCTTAAAGAGGAGGTCAGTTTGTGGTCTATATGTCTTAAAGAGGAGGTCAGTTTGTGGTCTATATGTCTTAAAGAGGAGGTCAGTTTGTGGTCTATATGTCTTAAAGAGGAGGTCAGTTTGTGGTCTATATGTCTTAAAGAGGAGGTCAGTTTGTGGTCTATATGTCTTAATGAGGAGGTCAGTTTGCGGTCTCCCGGTGGTTTCCTGCTTGTTGCATTAGTCTATATGTCTTAAAGAAGAGGTCAGTTTGCGGTCTCCCGGTGGTTTCCTGCTTGTTGCATTAGTCTATATGTCTTAAAGAAGAGGTCAGTTTGCGGTCTCCCGGTGGTTTCCTGCTTGTTGCATTAGTCTATATGTCTTATAGAGGAGGTCAGTTTGCGGTCTCCGGTGGTTTCCTGCTTGTTGCATTAGTCTATATGTCTTAAAGAGGAGGTCAGTTTGCAGTCTATATGTCTTAAAGAGGAGGTCAGTTTGTGGTCTATATGTCTTAAAGAAGAGGTCAGTTTGCGGTCTCCGGTGGTTTCCTGCTTGTTGCATTAGTCTATATGTCTTAAAGAGGAGGTCAGTTTGCGGTCTCCCGGTGGTTTCCTGCTTGTTGCATTAGTCTATATGTCTTAAAGAGGAGGTCAGTTTGCGGTCTCTCGGTGGTTTCCTGCTTGTTGCATTAGTCTCGTCCCTCTGGGGTTACTTTTGGCACATTAAAACAAAAAACGCAGCTTAATAATTGATGCTGGGATTTATGGACCGTTAGAGATCGTTAGAGGCACCTCCAGGCTCAATAGTCGCGGGTTGAGCCTCCACTTAAAAGGGGAAAAAAAGCATTATTCTTCCTTCCCCGCGGCCCTCCCCCTCCCCCGCCCCTCGCTTTAGTGCCGCACAGTATGTGGTCTTTGATGGCCTTCCAGTTGGCGTTTAAAAGATTCTTTCCAAGAAAAACCACCAGTTTGCCAGAAAGTACTTCTGTTGTTGCTCAGCTCCTGGCAGTTCTGCTCGTTTGTTAGATTTCGCTTGAGACAAAGAAACCTGTTTATTCAAGCGTCAAATCAAGAAAATGAAGGAAAGATATTGATTTTGTTTTTCTTTGTGAGAGGCCAGTAGTACACGCACGCACGCACACACACACACACACACACACACAACACACACACACACACACACACACACGCTTGCTCAGTGTGTGTGTGGACCAACATGTTTTACATGACTGATCAATTGATTGATTGAAGTAGTTTAGTAACAGTAGGCAGAAAAATGTACTGTACTGTACTGTACTGTACTGTACTGTACTGTACTGTACTGTACTGTACTGTACTGTACTGTACTGTACTGTAATGTAACATACACATAGAAAAACTGTTAGAGGAGAAATCCATACCAAAGCATGTTGGGCATCCACTGTGAAGGAAAGTGGAATACTACACCAGGGGTGTCAAACCCAAATACAGAGTGAGCCCAAAATAGAAAAAAAAAAAAAAAAAAAAAAAAAAAATAATGGACAAGTCGAGGGCCGGAGATACCAGTCTGTGTTTCAACACCGGTTTACGATAACACTGTCCCTGTGTCAAACAGCAAAAAAATAATTCAAAAATCAATGCCTCTTAATAGCAAGATAATTGTAAAAATGAAACTGCCTGCATTAAAAACTGTTTTAAGTTTGAATGAAAAATAGCAGGTGTTCACGTCTTGAGACGTGAAGACCTGCTATTTTTCAGGGTTTTTTTCTTCTTCTATGATCCTCACCAAGTGCTGCTTTCATAGTTAATTGAGAAAGTAAATGAGACTGAGTTGAGGAAGTAAAACGATTAGTTGCATTCATTTCTTATCATGTGCCAGTTCTAATACTAATTCAATTTCATCCCGCGGGCCGAAGATAATTCATTCACGGGCCTGATTTGGCTCCCGGGCCTTGAGTTTGACATATGTGTACTACACTGTGAAGTGATGATTTTTGGTAACATACTGTAGGTCAGGGGTGCCCAAAACGTAGATGGTGATCTACCAGTAGATCACACAGACCATGCAGGTAGATCACATGACAGTCCCCATAGATCTGTAACTCTTAAGAATGTTAAAACAAAACCAAATGGACCCTTACGGGTCCATTTGGTTTCGTTTTAGACTCTCAAGAGTTACACTCTCTCAAGAGTACACAATTGGAGAAAATGGAGAATAATTGCTATTTAGACCAATGTTTTTGCCAGTTCTCTTTCCCAGTTGTGGAAAAAAAAAAGTGTGAAAGTTCTTAATTTTGGGTGCAAGAGACTAAATTCAACATTACAAACTGTCAACTCAACCCCCAAATTCTGTTTTTAGTAGTAGCATATACAAGAAAACCTTCCAATTCTCTCTCTCTATTTTTCATTTTAAGCGCATTATTCTTAAACACTATGACAGTAAGTAACACCATCACCACTCTTTCAAAGCTCAAACTTTCTAGGGGCCTTGAAATGGATTTTCAGTAATGGAATAATCACATTTTTGCTGCCCAGTCTGCCCCACCAAACATGATAGCATGGAAAACAACCTAAGACATTTCAAATTAAAGTGCTTATATTTAAAATGATGTGAAACACTACTACTGCTACTAACTAACTACAGCTGTGTCACCACTAAACCAACAGCATTTCATCATTGAAAACAGAAAACTCTCTGAGTCAGACCTTTAGCTTTATGCATGCTGCGTGTCTGTTGCAACTTCAACAACAACTGATGTTATTATTGATGCTTCACTTGACTCATAAAAGCCCTGTAACTACACAGGCGATGAAGTCGCACCCATACCATTTTCTCCTGCCCTCCTAAATGGGAAATGTTACATCCGTCCCTGCGTGCATTTCATTCCCCCACCGTGTCGTTATTTCTATAGAAAGAAAAATAACGGGGAGACAAAAAGAAGGAAAAGGAGATGAGAGAAGCTAATCTACATCATTGGTCCCTGAGAGGGTTCCAGGTGGTCCCCAGCTAAGTTGGTTAACCAGATGTAACTCTTGAGAGTGTAAAAATGAAACCAAATGGACCCTTGCGGGTCCATTTGGTTTCATTTTTACACTCTCAAGAGTTAAAATATTCATCATCTGAATTAGCCATTTTGGAATGTATGTTTTGCTTGTTTTGTTTCCCAAAATCCAGCCTGGAATTGTGGACAAAAGCAAAATAAATCTTTAGATTTGGGGTCTGTGGGGCTAAAATATCCTCAAATGGTGGTCCTCCGTGGCTCAAATCCTGAATAAATGGTGGTCCCTGAGATGAAAAAGGTTGAAAAACCCTGTCCTGACTCCATTTACATACAGTATACTGTTACAGTCATCAGGAAACCTCCTAACTCCATTTACATACAGTATACTGTTACAGTCGTCAGGAAGCTCCTAACTCCATTTACATACAGTATACTGTTACAGTCATCAGGAAACCTCCTAACTCCATTTTCTCAGGTTTTTGATATGTTTTTCTTCTTCCATAAAATCAGTTCTGTTGAACAGCCTTTAGGTCTGTTAGTGGAGCGGTTTAGCTCTCTTATTAGGGCAGATTGTTCACTTTTTGAGAAAAGCGTGAAAATTGGTACACGCATAGCCAAAGACATTCTAAAAATATTTGGATGTGGAGGTATCTTGAATTCCAAGATGGCGGCCCCCAAAATCCAAGATGTCTGCCCAGAAATGTGGTTTTTCCTTCATAACTTGAAATGCATTGATTTTACGCCCCATAAATGTATTGAACGTTAATACGAAGTTGGCCATTACGGACGATTTGGTACCAAGTACGTGTCTGTATCTCCTACAGTTCTTGAGATACAGCATATAGGTACTTTCACAGATTGAGGAGAGCAAGACATTTGTAACATTGATTCTTAAGTCAATCAAATGGTCATACAGACATGAAAATTGGTACACACACTCTGCAAACCCCACTATTTCTAAAAGTACTGCATGCCCTGCAAAATTCCAAGATGACAGCCCCCAAAATCCAAGATGTCTGTCCAAAAATGTGGTTTTTCCTTCATAACTCGAAATACGAAGATCTTAAGCCCCATAGATGTATTGAACGTTAATATAAAGTTGAGCATTACGGACATTTTGATACCAAGTACATGTCTCTATGTACTACGGTTCTTGAGTTACAACATATCCGTATTCATGAGGCACCTTAAGTGTAACATTTTGGCACATTTCACTATTTAACTCAAAGATCCCTTCATCACTTTCAGGAATCATTTTCAGGAAATAGACCTACATGTATCTGCTATCATAAACCACTTCAAGTTTCTCAATTGATGAAACGGGTCAGGAGTTATTAAACCGATCGTAAAGGGCTGTTTCAGTGCTAAATTTGCTGCGTATAGTTAGCGAACATAAGCCACCCAGAAATGTCTGTCTGTGCATCTGCCCTTCACAATAAGTGTATATCTGAAGCGGACGCACCAAGTGCAGCATGTGTCCTAGTATAATGGTATAATATGCTAATAGGCGTAATAGTGTAATATATGCAATAGTGTAATAGGGCTAATAGTGTAATATATGCAATAGCGTTATACTGTAATAGGGTAATATATGTAATAGTGTCATAGTGTAACATGTGTAATAGTGCAATAGTGTAATAGTGTCATAGTGTAACATGTGTAATAGTGTAATAGGATAATATGTGTAATAGTGTAATAGGGTAATATGTGTAATAGTGTCATAGTGTAATATGTGTAATAGTGTAATAGGATAATATGTGTAATAGTGTCATAGGGTAATATGTGTAATAGTGTCATAGTGTAACACGTGTAATAGTGTAATAGGGCACTATGTTTAATAGTGTCATGGTGTAACATGTGTAATAGTGTAATAGGGTAATATGTGTAATAGTGTCTTAATGTAACATGTGTAATAGTGTAATAGGGTAATATATGTAATAGTACCATAGTGTAACATGTGTAAGAGCATAATAGGGTAATATGTGTAATAGTGTCATAGTGCAACATGTGTAATAGGACAATATGTGTATAGTGTCATAGTGTAACATGTGTAATTAGGTAATATGTGTAATAGTGTAATAAATGTTAATTAGGGTAATCATGTAATATATGCAATAGTGGTAATAGTGTAATAGGATAATAATGCTGTTGTGTAATATCTGTAATAGGTGTAATAGGCTAATACGTGTAATAGTATAATATATGTGCAATAGTGTAATAGGGCAATTACACTATACAGCTATTTTGTATACCACACTCTTACCTTAATGCACATATATTACACTATTACACATATTAACCCATTACCCTATTACACATGTTACACTATGACACTATTACACATATTGCCCTATTACACATGTTGCACTATGACACTATTACACATATTGCCCTATTACGCTCTTACACATGTTACACTATGGTACCATTACATATATTACCCTATTACACTATTACACATGTTACATTAAGACACTATTACACATATTACCCTATGACACTATTACACATATTATCCTATTACACATATTACACTATGACACTATGACACTATTACACATATTACCCTATTACACTATTACACATATTATCCTATTACAATATTACACATGTTACACTATGGCACTATTACACATGTTACACTATGGCACTATTACACATATTACCCTATTACACTATTACACATGTTACACTATGACACTATTACACCTATTACACTATTACACATATTGCCCTATTACACTATTACACATATTACTCTAATGCAGGGGTCTCAAACTCAATTTGCCTTGGGGCCACTAGAAGCAGAGCCTGGTTGAGGCCGGGCCGCAGCCACAGCGCGTCACATGGGCAAGCGTTTTTTGCCATTTCAAGCCTATTTTTTCGCCATTTTCGCCTTCATTTCACTTAAATTTAAGTATATTCAGACTCACCAATGTGGGATAAAGAGTGTGTGCATATGTGGTCTTGTGTCGCACAAAAAAAACCAAAACATTTCTATAATATTTCTATTCCTTTCTATTTTTATTCCTTCCTTCCTTTTGATACCACTGTGCTATCTGTTTCATTCAGTAGCACATAATAGGATTATGATGATAATAACTATAATTGAACAATATTAAATGAACTATTTACTGGACAATAGAACCTACAAACAATACACCTGGACACAATAACTGGACCAGCCAACCCATCAACAAAGTGGCTCTGACTTGATTGTGATGGCATGAATTACAACCAATAAGGAAGCAGTAACAAAATGTTTACTTTAGCTATCAATTTATATTCCTCCTAACAAAGCCAACTACATCAATTTTGAACTTATACAGCCACTACAAAGCAGCGCCATAAAATAAATAAAATCAAAAATATAGTTTGTCACTCAGTATCACTGAGAAACTAGTCTTGCAAACATGACGCTAGAGTAGACCACCAGAATCGCCACTTAGGCCCAACTAGCAGCATTGGTTTCCCAATAGTTGTCATGTTTTACACGTGCCTAAATAGGCTTTTATTTATTTGCGCTAGCCTCTTTGAAAACTATATACCAGTTGCGCGACGTCTCATCTTTGCTGGCAATGCTGTCTGCAGTGGTCGCGCAATGGGGCTTTGAAAATACTATTCAGCACGTTCGGTTTCTGACCCCACAATGTCGCAACGTTTCTACTAGATGGCTATGATTCTATCCAGCGCAGATGTAAGCCTGCCCTGGAGCAACGACAACACCGTTCACTACAGGCAATGGGGACACAACAGCTCGTTTTAGGTTACTTTACCTTAGCTCAGCGTGCTTTATAAGCCATGCATCCGCCCGTATCGGGCTATAGAAAACGGCTCCGCTGTCATTATTTATCAAACCGAACGCAGTCCTTTGTAAAAAGGCAAAGTTTTCTTTTCCCTACATGCGTTTGTTAAACAAGGAGCGGTGGATAGAGAGACGCCATGACAGGATCTCGCCCGTACTGCAGCCAATGGCGTCATTGGATTTCATCAGATTGACAGTTCAGCGACAAATCAGAATGAACTAAACTGCACGGGGGGATATCCGGTTCTCTTTGCTATTCTGTGTAAATGGCAAAGCCAGTAGGCGGGCTTTAAACAGGATCTCAGCAATCAACAGTCAATAGTAACAGACTGTTCTCCTGCAAATGCTTTTGGTTGCATTGACGGGGAACTCGCGGCCGTCGCGGGCACATTAATATTAAGCGTTCATATTAAGGTGGGGGCCACAAAATATCATCTCGGGGGCCGGAAATGGCCCGCGGGCCGGCAGTTTGAGACCACTGCCCTAATGCACTATTACACTTGTTACACTATG
Source organism: Benthosema pterotum (assembly GCA_039105355.1). NCBI lineage: Eukaryota > Metazoa > Chordata > Actinopteri > Myctophiformes > Myctophidae > Benthosema > Benthosema pterotum. The sequence goes on along the minus strand of CM076968.1, from coordinate 58,536,984 downwards.
AGACTATTACATATATTACCCTATACTGTATACCGCTATTGCATATATTACACTATTAGCCCTATTACACTATTGCATATATTACACTATTACGCCTATTAGCATATTATACCATTATACTAGGACACATGCTGCACTTGGTGCGTTCGCTTCAGATATACACTTATTGTGAAGGGCAGATGCACAGACAGACATTTCTGGGTGGCTTATGTTCGCTAACTATACGCAGCAAATTTAGCACTGAAACAGCCCTTTACGATCGGTTTAATAACTCCTGACCCGTTTCATCAATTGAGAAACTTGAAGTGGTTTATGATAGCAGATACATGTAGGTCCATTTCCTGAAAATGATTCCTGAAAGTGATGAAGGGATCTTTGAGTTAAATAGTGAAATGTGCCAAAATGTTACACTTAAGGTGCCCTCATAAATACGGATATGTTGTAACTCAAGAACCGTAGTACATAGAGACATGTACTTGGTATCAAAATGTCCGTAATGCCCAACTTTATATTAACGTTCAATACATCTATGGGGCTTAAGATCTTCGTATTTCGAGTTATGAAGGAAAAAAACACATTTTTTGGACAGACATCTTGGATTTTGGGGGCTGCCATCTTGGAATTTTGCAGGGCATGCAGTACTTTTAGAAATAGTGGGGTTTGCACAGTGTGTGTACCAATTTTCATGTCTGTATGACCATTTGATTGACTTAAGAATCAATGTTACAAATGTCTTGCTCTCCTCAATCTGTGAAAGTACCTATATGCTGTATCTCAAGAACCGTAGGAGATACAGACACGTACTTGGTACCAAATCGTCCGTAATGGCCAACGTTCAATACATTTATGGGGCGTAAAATCAATGCATTTCAAGTTATGAAGGAAAAACCACATTTCTGGGCAGACATCTTGGATTTTGGGGGCCGCCATCTTGGAATTCAAGATACCTCCACATCCAAATATTTTTAGAATGTCTTTGGCTATGCGTGTACCAATTTTCACGCTTTTCTCAAAAAGTGAACAATGGTTTTGCTAACCCGCTCCACTATGTGTGTTGTTGATGAAACGTGCAATACATCCTGCCAGTTATAGCGTAACTAAAGGCTCATTCAGAGTTTAGAATGTCGGTGAACACCGCTATTCATAGACCACTACCATCCCCCCCCCCCCATCTCCCGTTCTCCTCGCATCCGTTGTTGTTTATTTTCCCCCTCAATTCTAATAAATCATGCTGCTTTTATGTTTATTTCCTATTCTATTTCTGTCGTTATCTCTATCATTGAATTCCTTCCTTCCTCCGTTCTCCTACAGCTTGTCACGCCACTCGGTTCTACCATTATCAAGTGATAATTCCCAGCAGGCTGCTTATCAGCCCTGGTCATGCTGTAGTGTGTTGTGTGTTTTCTTTTTTTTAAGTCTCCAGCCGTTAAAAACAAGCAGCCGGTGCTCCAAACTTCTGGACCAATCAATATTTCCCGGCGGCTCCCGGCCAATGTGATTGGTTTAGCTCTGTTTGGTGGGCGTTCCCAGTGAACACCAAAAACTAGATTTTAGCGTTGGGAACTAGAATCTAGTGTCAAAACTAGATTATGGCTTCAGAAACTATAATTTAGGTGTCAATAACTAGATTCTAGTGTCGGAAAATACTATAGAATCTAGCGTCAAAAGCTATAATCTGCAGCTATAATCTGGTGTAAGGAAGTGCTGTATAATCTGGTGTCAGAAAGTCGATTGGCGGGTCAGGACAAATGACGTCAGAGGGCCCTGAGGCAAACTGGTCGTCTTGGACCCCTCCCTCTAGTTTTTATCCACAGTTTATGAGAGATGACTGCAAAACGTAGGTCAAAATAACAATGATTCTGCATTTTCCAATTGATTCTTGAGAATTAAGCATTTCAGAACTTTAAATATAATAACTAGGCAATGGCCTACTTGTGTGTGAGTAGAGCAAGCTAATACTCATCAATTAGCGCTAAAGGTCTTTTACTTATGTCCCCCATTATGTCATCTCCTAACCAGCCAATCAGAGCATCTCCATGGACAACCGAACAACGGCGGCACACCAATCGCTTAACTTGCTGTGAAAATACAACTGACAGATGTTCTGACAGACACTTCCGCTGACAGACCCCTTGCCTTGGATCATGCCTCGGCTTTTCTCTTCACAGCGCAGATGAAGTAATAGTACAGACATTATATGGAATAGAAGGGGTCAACCTGCAACTAATTGCAAAAAAAGCAAACTCAAAAAACTGATTTTGTATCTTCAATATATCCTGAATAACAGGTAAAAAGTTGCCTGGAATTGTCTGAGGGGAAAGGTTTGAAAATGGCATTTACAGTATGTCCACCATTGACATTCTATTGAAGGCAAATATTTTCTAAATTTCATTGTGCTTTAAGTAGCAAGTGACATATCAAACTAGAGAGTTTTCATGATGCTGAATCCATTCCAGGCAATATTTTTGCAAAAAATCTTTCTTGGTTTAAAAACAGCCATAACCGTGTTGACAAATATGATGAGGTCAGCACATTTGGGCAAGTTGTTACGGCGATATTTCACCCAATGAGTGATTTTGTGCAAAACTAATGCTAAGAATGGATTCAGCACCATGAAAACTCTCTAGTTTGATATGTCACTTGCTACTTAAAGCATAATGAAATTTAGAAAATATTTGCCTTCAATAGAAGGTCAATGGTGGACATATTGTAAACAGGGCATGGAAACGAAATTATTTTTCAGGAACGGTTCAAAACCGGTTCGGGTAGATCTATATTTAACGTTTTCGTTCTGGCAATCGTTCCAGCACCAAACTGAACCGGTTCGAACCGGTTCGGAACTAAAAATAGCATTCGTTCTTATCGTTCCGGTAATGTTTGGCGGATACATGTGAAGTTGTTTACAAACATCAGGCTTGTCCAGAGCACTTTGAGTTTACAATAAAAGCGCACATGGCTGTCGGGGCACGCTGCCTGGATTATTCCAATTTCATCCATGTTATTACCATACTAGCCAGGGGAGCAGAGTGTGTTCACTGCAGCAGCTACTGAGCTTTCACAACTTTGGTCAAATCGTTGTATGTAGGCCTATTTAAGCCTATAGTTTTATGTTATGAATGTCAGTAAGGCCATTGCTTGCGCTGTCTGTCTGTCTGTCTGCATCACGGCACACAGCGTACATGCATGCATGGCTATATGGAGTTGGACTCACCACAGAGAGCTATTTGGTCATTAAATGTGCCGTCTATATTGTCGGGGAGCAGGTAGGCCTACATTAATCCACTCGTGTTACACAGAATATCTGCTAGAAGCTCGAGTCTTTGGAGCGGGGCACGCGCTCAAACTTGAAGATGTTTTTTTTTTTTTTTTTTTTTTTTTTTTTTTTTTCTCGCTTTCTATCGCCCTCTGACCAGCTTCTCTTAGTAGGCCAAAAACACCCAGGCTGAAGCTCAGGGGGAACAGAGCTTTTCCACTGGCTTCCACAGCTCCCAAACTGTGGAACAAGCTGCCTCATAAGACAAGCCTCCACCGTTTAGGTGTTCAAATCACCACTAAAGCATTCCTTCATTCTTTGGCATTTCCAAGCATAGTGTGAGGTGTCTCTGATGTTGTGAGTGACACTGTGCTTGTTTGTCTTTGGTCATTGTTGTTGTTGTTTTTAATTGTAGTATTCTTTTATATTTTAGTGTAAAGCACTTTGGTACAACTTTGTGTTATATAAATGTGCTATATAAATAAAGGTGGTATGGTGTGGTGTGGTTTGGTTTGGTATGGTATGGTATGGTATGGTATGGTATGGTATGGTATGGTATGGTATGGTATTATGGTGTGGTATGGTACGGTATGGTATGGTATGGTATGGTACAGTACTGTATGGTACGGTACGGTACGGTATCACGCTATGTGTTGGCATTGTATCCCACCTTAAAAATCCATTCACCAGCTTAGATAAATGAAAAATCCAATGAAATGAAAGGTCCATGAAAAACCCCTTGTTGGACATATCACATGCCACATAATGATGACATTTTGCATGTTGTGACTAGTCCCTCGACTTTGACCTGTTTTTTATTTCAACATTTTACTACATATTATTTGACACCATTAGGAAACCATTGGTGAACACATTTCTTGGTAACAATTTAACTAACTTACTTAACTAAGAGGATCATATCTGTAGTTTTAGTGGTGTTTAACACAATACTGACTTTAGTGGTTACTGTACACTTTAAAAGAGTTGACATGTTGCACACATGCCTAAAATTGCTCTTATTTGCACTGTCTTCATTGACAGACAATGGATTTCCAACTCCAGTTTGTCTCTATTGAGGCGCTGCATGAACAGCAGCTCGACTGCCGAGTCTCTGACCGCTCAATGTCACAACTCTGGCTCAGAAAGGTGGTCCAAACGGTGGTAAATTTTGAATAAACGGTCAAAAACACCTGCTTTTCGTCTTAGTCTCTGCATTTTTAATATAGGCTTCACATGGCATTTGCACTGCTGGGATGAAATTAGGTTAGCGGTTGGCCACAGAACTGCATCATGGGACAAGGAGAGACCAAACTGCTTTCTAGATCAGACAAGCAATAAGGACCTGCTGTGAGAATGATCCGCTTCTCCGCCCATCTGAAAGGACCAAGATATTTATGTGCAGCTTTGGAGCTGCAGGGCAAGCTGTACTGCTTTGGAAGCGACAATGATCACCTTGGTGTTCATCTCTTCAACACAGTGTCGTTATGTTGGAGGAAGCTGATACCCGTGACCCGCGGAAGAAAACGACTCCTAGAGGTTCCATACATTTACTGGGGATGCACAGCTGTGCTGATAGGATATACTGCCTACCTCTGGGGAGGATGCACCATTGACCATGTGTTCAACAATGATCTTTATGCATTTGATGTTCATGCCCACACATGGTCCAAACCAGAGGTCTCTGGGAACCTTCCAGAGAGGAGGAAGTACCACTCTGCTTGTGTCTTGAGGAAGGACATCATTATCCATGGAGGATTCACTGACTGGACGACTTGTTACGCTAATGACACCTACAAGTTGGACACCAGCACAATGGTCTGGACTTTAATCCATATCAGAGGAACTGAACCTCCTGCTACATGTGATCACTCTGCCACTATTATTGGAACCAAGATGTTTATATTTGGAGGCTACATGGGTCAGCACTACCATTCCATCAGAGTGTTGGACACGGAGACCAACCTCTGGATGGACACACCTTCTGCACAGCTTGGTCCAGAAAGACGCTGTTGGCATTCAGCCTTTACCTACAATGGAGAGATGTACATATTTGGTGGCAGGAATAGTAACCAGACCTTCAATGATGTGTGGAAATTTAGTCCAGAGACCTTCTCATGGACGAAGGTTGAGCCCAAGGGGAAAAAACTGCCTCCTACGTTTGATATGTCCTGTTGCATGGTGGGAGATCGTGTCATCCTGCTTGGAGGATACAGCACCTCTGATGACCTGTATATGTTAGACCTGAGCCCTAGCCTGAAGACCGTATGTAAGCTAGCAATTATTCAGTACGGACTGGATCAGTCTGGACTCCCTCATAACATCAGGTGGGAACTGAGAATCATGCCTAACAGGCAAAACACAAAAGTACGCCGAGGAAAACGGAATAGTAAAACTATCCATGTGAAGTAAGGGGTGCTCTCATCATCATCATGCATCATCTCACCCTTCCTCCTAACCTGGATCCCTACCAGTTTGCATATCGGGCCAACAGGTCAACCGACGATGCAATCTCCACTGTACTACACTCTGCCCTCACCCACCTGGACACCAAGGACACACACGTACAGATGCTGTTCATCGACTTCAGCTCAGCATTCAACACCATCATCCCCCAGCAGCTCATACACAAGCTGGATCAGCTGGGAGTGAACACCTCAATGTGCAACTGGCTGCTGGACTTCTTGACTGGGAGACCGCAGGCAGTCCGAGTCAGCGGGAACACATCCAGCACCATCACCTTGAACACGGGGGCCCCCCAGGGATGTGTGCTCAGCCCCCTCCTCTTCACCCTGCTGACCCACGACTGCACACCAAAGCACAGCAACAACCTCTTCGTCAAGTTCGCGGACAACACAACTGTGGTGGGTCTCATCCACAACAACGATGAGTCCAACTACAGAGATGAGGTGAGCCAGCTGACCATGTGGTGTGGAAACAACAACCTCCTTCTCAACGTGGAGAAGACGAAGGAGATCATTGTTGACTTCCGGAGAGCGCACACCCAGCACTCCCCACTGAGCATCAACGGAACTGCGGTGGAGAGAGTGAAGAGCACCAAATTCCTTGGTGTACACATCACAGAGGACCTCTCCTGGAACACCAACACCACATCACTGGTCAAGAAGGCTCAGCAGCGCCTCTACTTCCTCCGCAGACTGAGAAGAGCCAGAGCCCCAGCCCCCATCATGTGCTCCTTCTACCGCGGCACGATCGAGAGCATCCTGACCAGCTGCATAACTGTGTGGTTTGGTGGGTGCACGGCATCCTGCAGAAAGACCTTGCAGTGCACAGTGAGAGCAGCTGAGAAGATCGTGGGTGTCCCCCTCCTGTCCCTGCAGGACATCTACAACACACGTGTGACCCGCAGGGCGCTACAGATCGCAGGTGACACCACCCACCCTACGCACCGAACTGCTGCTATCCTCTTTTGCACATGTACAGCAATACCCCTACAGTAATACCCCTACTCTGTCATAGCTGTCATAACTTAGCCGTTAGTGTAGTAGTGCTTACTATGTTTTAGTATGTTAGATGTATAGTTTTAGATTTAGTTGTAGTATTCCACAGTTGTAGTATATTATATGTCCTTTAGCTGCTTAGTTGTAGTTTGTTTTAGTCTTAGCCATATAGCTTAGATGTCCTGTCTAGTTCCTGTCTAGCTGTTTGTTCAACTTCACCACTTTATAATTATAATTATACCTGGTTGTAGCTTAGCACCTTCATCCCACTTTATACTGTTACAACTGCACTTTAATGCTCTAGTCTGTTGCACTACGTCACTTACTGTTTGTATTGTATCGTTTGTATTTGTTTTTGTTTTTTTGTTTTCTTATTGCACTGTCTATTGTCTTATTGCACTGGGGAACAATGTGGAAACGTTATTTCATCCCTGTATATGTCCTGACATACACCGAAATGACAAATAAAGAACCTTGAACCTTGAACCTCACGCCTGCCGATCGGCAGGCGTGAGGTTCAAGGTCCTCGGTTTTCTGTCTTCACTTTTTCTGCTTTTAATTTTACGTGCAATACGTGCTTTGCTCAGGCAATCAGATCATCAGTGTGCATGGGTGATCAGCCAACCACTTGCCAATGTTTGTGGCTGCACAAAACCCCCAAAGAGCTTTGTATAAGAGTGGCCAGCACAAAAACATGACACAAAATGACATGTTTTTGTTGCTGCGTATTATTAATAATGCTAATAGTTCTAAGCAATGCTAATAATGCTAAGTAATGCTAATGTTGATATTAAGTAATGCTAATGCTAAGTATTGTTAATAATGCCAATAACACTTAGAACCTCAAAAGGCATTCCCGCCCCACAAGCGGTTAAAACAGGTCAGGATACCGTTGTCTATTTCGGAAGGGTTTTGAGTTGACAGTGATTGATGTCAGCAATGTCCCTTTTTTAATGATTTGTCCTGGTAGTTTTCCATATACATTCATTCAGCACTTTTGAATGCATTAATTACTTGTAACTTAGTAACTAAGTGCCTAACAACCACCCACTGCCCTCCCTCAGAGGATTGTGATTGGCCGGATTGCATGGTGTGGCAGTTCAGCCTGCCACTGGGACTGAATTTATCACCATTAAGGGTTGAATGTGTTATTTGATGCAGAGTTATGTTGTTTGGGTTATATTATGTGATTGTTTGTGGGGGGTTGATGGATAATTGACTGTTGGTTCCATAGTAGGGAACAAACCAACTGTGGGTTTGTGTTCAGGGAACCTACCAACACTGTAAATAGGACATTGAGTACTAATTGTGTTTATATTCTGTGGATATTTTGATCAGTAGTCTGTGTGACACTTTAAATGTGTAGATGAAAACTGTGATGTCTCTGGACATTGTTTAACTGGGGTAAATTGTGGAATCAATTCAGGGATTGGTATGGTCCATGGGAGGGGCTTAGCATTATAAGAGTGGAGTCCTCCCAGTGCAATCAGGCAATGCAGGACTGGTGTGGGACCCAAGGCCAAACTGCCCAGTTGTGTATATACTTTTGTTCTTCAGGTATATGGAAGAGGTGAATAAAGACACAACTCTGCTTCTTAGAACTCTGTCCGACAGTTAATTTCCAAATGGTTTCATTATTTTGAGGTGTTTTCAACCAGTGCCTTCTCTCAAGCACTACCTCGCACTAGGCAAAGTGTGACACATGGGTATTATCTCTTTGAGGTGTCATGAGTATTATCTACTGGAGGTGTCATGGGTATTATCTACTGGAGGTGTCATCATGAGTATTATCTACTGGAGGTGTCATGAGTATTATCTACTGGAGGTGTCATCATGAGTATTATCTACTGGAGGTGTCATGAGTATTATCTACTGGAGGTGTCATGAGTATTATCTACTGGAGGTGTCATGAGTATTATCTACTGGAGGTGTCATCATGAGTATTATCTACTGGAGGTGTCATGAGTATTATCTACTGGAGGTGTCATGAGTATTATCTCCTGGAGGTGTCATGAGTATTATCTACTGGAGGTGTTATCATGAGTATTATCTCCTGGAGGTGTCATGAGTATTATCTACTGGAGGTGTCATGAGTATTATCTCCTGGAGGTGTCATGAGTATTATCTACTGGAGGTGTCATGAGTATTATCTCCTGGAGGTGTCATGAGTATTATCTACTGGAGGTGTCATGAGTATTATCTCCTGGAGGTGTCATCATGAGTATTATCTACTGGAGGTGTCATCATGAGTATTATCTACTGGAGGTGTCATGAGTATTATCTACTGGAGGTGTCATGAGTATTATCTACTGGAGGTGTCATCATGAGTATTATCTACTGGAGGTGTCATGAGTATTATCTACTGGAGGTGTCATCATGAGTATTATCTACTGGAGGTGTCATGAGTATTATCTCCTGGAGGTGTCATGAGTATTATCTACTGGAGGTGTCATGAGTATTATCTACTGGAGGTGTCATGAGTATTATCTACTGGAGGTGTCATGAGTATTATCTACTGGAGGTGTCATCATGAGTATTATCTACTGGAGGTGTCATGAGTATTATCTACTGGAGGTGTCATGAGTATTATCTCCTGGAGGTGTCATGAGTATTATCTACTGGAGGTGTCATCATGAGTATTATCTACTGGAGGTGTCATGAGTATTATCTACTGGAGGTGTCATGAGTATTATCTACTGGAGGTGTCATCATGAGTATTATCTACTGGAGGTGTCATCATGAGTATTATCTACTGGAGGTGTCATGAGTATTATCTACTGGAGGTGTCATCATGAGTATTATCTACTGGAGGTGTCATGAGTATTATCTACTGGAGGTGTCATCATGAGTATTATCTACTGGAGGTGTCATGAGTATTATCTCCTGGAGGTGTCATGAGTATTATCTACTAGAGGTGTCCTGTAGGCTTTGGCAATACTTCACATGGCATTTGCCCTGATGGGGTGAAATAAGGTTAGCGTATGGTGACAGAACTGCATTGTGGGACAAAGGGGGACAGACCTGTTTTCTGGGTCAGAGAAGCAAGAAGGACCTGCTGTGAGAATGATCCGCTGGACCGTCCATCTGAAAGGACCGCATGGAGTGGATGCGGCTGTGGTGCTGCAGGACAAGCTGTACTGCTTTGGAAGTGACGATGATCACCTTGGTGTTCGTGTCTTCAACACAGTGTCGTTATGTTGGAGGAAGCTGATACCAGTGACCCGCGGAAGAAAAGGACTCCTAGAGGTTCCATACATGCACTGGGGATGCACCGCTGTGCTGATAGGATATACTGCCTACCTCTGGGGAGGATGCCGTTCTTACGACAAGTACAATGACCATCTTTATGCATTTGATGTTCATGCCCACACATGGTCCAAACCAGAGGTCTCTGGGAACCTTCCAGAGAGGAGGAAGTACCACTCTGCTTGTGTCTTGAGGAAGGACATCATTATCCATGGAGGATTCACTGACTGGACGACTTGTTACGCTAATGACACCTACAAGTTGGACACCAGCACAATGGTCTGGACTTTAATCCATATCAGAGGAACTGAACCTCCTGCTACATGTGATCACTCTGCCACTATTATTGGAACCAAGATGTTTATATTTGGAGGCTACATGGGTCAGCACTACCATTCCATCAGAGTGTTGGACACGGAGACCAACCTCTGGATGGACACACCTTCTGCACAGCTTGGTCCAGAAAGACGCTGTTGGCATTCAGCCTTTACCTACAATGGAGAGATGTACATATTTGGTGGCTGGAATGGTAACCAGACCTTCAATGATCTGTGGAAATTCAGTCCAGAGACCTTCTCATGGAAGAAGGTTGAGCCCAAGGGGAAAGGACCGCCTCCTACGTTTGATATGTCCTGTTGCATGGTGGGAGATCTTGTCATCCTGCTTGGAGGAGATCACACCACTGATGACCTGTATATGTTAGACCTGAGCCCTAGCCTGAAGACCTTATGTAAGCTAGCAGTTATTCAGTACGGTCTGGATCAGTCTGGACTCCCTCATAACATCAGGTGGGAACTGAGAATCATGCCTAACAGGCAAAACACAAAAGTACGCAGAGGAAAACGGAATAGTAAAACAAATCACACCCATGTGAAGTAAGGGGTGCTCTCATCATCATCATGCATCATCTCACCCTTCCTCCTAACCTGGATCCCTACCAGTTTGCATATCGGGCCAACAGGTCAACCGACGATGCAATCTCCACTGTACTTCACTCTGCCCTCACCCACCTGGACACCAAGGACACACACGTACAGATGCTGTTCATCGACTTCAGCTCAGCATTCAACACCATCATCCCCCAGCAGCTCATACACAAGCTGGACCAGCTGAGAGTGAACACCTCAATGTGCAACTGGCTGCTGGACTTCCTGACTGGGAGACCGCAGGCAGTCCGAGTCAGCGGGAACACATCCAGCACCATCACCCTGAACACGGGGGCCCCCCAGGGATGTGTGCTCAGCCCCCTCCTCTTCACCCTGCTGACCCACGACTGCACACCAAAGCACAGCAACAACCTCTTCGTCAAGTTCGCGGACAACACAACTGTGGTGGGTCTCATCCACAACAACGATGAGTCCAACTACAGAGATGAGGTGAGCCAGCTGACCACGTGGTGTGGAAACAACAACCTCCTTCTCAACGTGGAGAAGACGAAGGAGATCATTGTTGACTTCCGGAGAGCGCACACCCAGCACTCCCCACTGAGCATCAACGGAACTGCGGTGGAGAGAGTGAAGAGCACCAAATTCCTTGGTGAACACATCACAGAGGACCTCTCCTGGAACACCAACACCACATCACTGGTCAAGAAGGCTCAGCAGCGCCTCTACTTCCTCCGCAGACTGAGAAGAGCCAGAGCTCCATCCTTCTACCGCGGCACGATCGAGAGCATCCTGACCAGCTGCATAACTGTGTGGTTTGGTGGGTGCACGGCATCCTGCAGAAAGACCTTGCAGTGCACAGTGAGAGCAGCTGAGAAGATCGTGGGTGTCCCCCTCCTGTCCCTGCACGACATCTACAACACACGTGTGACCCGCAGGGCGCTACAGATCGCAGGTGACACCACCCACCCTACGCACCGAACTGCTGCTATCCTCTTTTGCACATGTACAGCAATACCCCTACAGTAATACCCCTACTCTGTCATAGCTGTCATAACTTAGCCGTTAGTATAGTAGTGCTTACTTGTAGTATGTTTTAGTATGTTAGATATATAGTTTTAGATTTAGTTGTAGTATTCCACAGTTGTAGTATATTATATGTCCTTTAGCTGCTTAGTTGTAGTTTGTTTTAGTCTTAGCCATATAGCTTAGATGTCCTGTCTAGTTCCTGTCTAGCTGTCTGTTCAACTTCACCACTTTATAATTATAATAATTATACCTGGTTGTAGCTTAGCACCTTCATCCCACTTTATACTGTTACAACTGCACTTTAATGCTCTAGTCTGTTGCACTACGTCACTTACTGTTTGTATTGTATCGTTTGTATTTGTTTTTGTTTTTTTGTTTTCTTATTGCACTGTCTATTGTCTTATTGCACTGGGGAACAATGTGGAAACGTTATTTCATCCCTGTATATGTCCTGACATACACCGAAATGACAAATAAAGAACCTTGAACCTTGAACCTCACGCCTGCCGATCACGTCCTCGGTTTTCTGTCTTCACTTTTTCTGCTTTTAATTTTACGTGCAATACGTGCTTTGCTCAGCCAATCAGATCATCAGTGTGCATGGGTGATCAGCCAACCACTTGCCAATGTTTGTGGCTGCACAAAACCCCCAAAGAGCTTTGTATAAGAGTGGCCAGCACAAAAACATGACACAAAATGACATGTTTTTGTTGCTGCGTATTATTAATAATGCTAATTGTTCTAAGCAATGCTAATAATGCTAAGTAATGCTAATGTTGATATTAAGTAATGCTAATGCTAAGTATTGTTAATAATGCCAATAACACTTAGAACCTCAAAAGGCGTTCCCGCCCCACAAGCGGTTAAAACAGGTCAGGATACCGTTGTCTATTTCGGAAGGGTTTTGAGTTGACCGTGATTGATGTCAGCAATGTCCTTTTTTTTAATGATTTGTCCTGGTAGTTTTCCATATACATTCATTCAGCACTTTTGAATGCATTAATTACTTGTAACTTAGTAACTAAGTGCCTAACAACCACCCACTGCCCTCCCTCAGAGGATTGTGATTGGCCGGATTACATGGTGTGGCAGTTCAGCCTGCCACTGGGACTGATTTTATCACCATTAAGGGTTGAATGTGTTATTTGATGCAGAGTTATGTTGTTTGGGTTATATTATGTGATTGTTTGTGGGGGGTTGATGGATAATTGACTGTTGGTTCCATAGTAGGGAACAAACCAACTGTGGGTTTGTGTTCAGGGAACCTACCAACACTGTAAATAGGACATTGAGTACTAATTGTGTTTATATTCTGTGGATATTGTGATCAGTAGTGTGTGAGCATCAACGGAACTGCGGTGGAGAGAGTGAAGAGCACCAAATTCCTTGGTGTACACATCACAGAGGACCTCTCCTGGAACACCAACACCACATCACTGGTCAAGAAGGCTCAGCAGCGCCTCTACTTCCTCCGCAGACTGAGAAGAGCCAGAGCCCCAGCCCCCATCATGTGCTCCTTCTACCGCGGCACGATCGAGAGCATCCTGACCAGCTGCATAACTGTGTGGTTTGGTGGGTGCACGGCATCCTGCAGAAAGACCTTGCAGCGCACAGTGAGAGCAGCTGAGAAGATCGTGGGTGTCCCCCTCCTGTCCCTGCAGGACATCTACAACACACGTGTGACCCGCAGGGCGCTACAGATCGCAGGTGACACCACCCACCCTACGCACCTGTGGATATTGTGATCAGTAGTGTGTGACACTTTAAATGTGTTGATGAAAACTGATGTCTCTGGACATTGTTTAACTGGGGTAATTGTGGAATCAATTCAGGGATTGGTATGGTCCATGGGAGGGGCTTAGCATTATAAGAGTGGAGTCCTCCCAGTGCAATCAGGCAATGCAGGACTGGTGTGGGACCCAAGGCCAAACTGCCCAGTTGTGTATATACTTTTGTTCTTCAGGTATATGGAAGAGGTGAATAAAGACCAAACTCTGCTTCTTAGAACTCTGTCCGACAGTTAATTTCCAAATGGTTTCATTATTTTGAGGTGTTTTCAACCAGTGCCTTCTCTCAAGCACTACCTCGCACTAGGCAAAGTGTGACACATGGGTATTATCTCTTTGAGGTGTCATGAGTATTATCTCCTGGAGGTGTCATCATGAGTATTATCTCCTGGAGGTGTCATGAGTATTATCTCCTGGAGGTGTCATCATGAGTATTATCTCCTGGAGGTGTCATGAGTATTATCTCCTGGAGGTGTCATGAGTATTATCTACTGGAGGTGTCATGAGTATTATCTACTGGAGGTGTCATCATGAGTATTATCTACTGGAGGTGTCATGAGTATTATCTACTGGAGGTGTCATCATGAGTATTATCTACTGGAGGTGTCATGAGTATTATCTACTGGAGGTGTAATGAGTATTATCTACTGGAGGTGTCATGAGTATTATCTACTGGAGGTGTCATCATGAGTATTATCTCCTGGAGGTGTCATGAGTATTATCTCCTGGAGGTGTCATGAGTATTATCTCCTGGAGGTGTCATGAGTATTATCTCCTGGAGGTGTCATCAAGAGTATTATCTCCTGGAGGTGTCCTGTAGGCTTTGGCAATACTTCACATGGCATTTGCCCTGATGGGGTGAAATAAGGTTAGCGTATGGTGACAGAACTGCATCGTGGGACAAAGGGGGACAGACCTGCTTTCTGGGTCAGAGAAGCAAGAAGGACCTGCTGTGAGAATGATCCGCTGGACCGTCCATCTGAAAGGACAGCATAGAGTGGATGGACCTGCGGCTGTGGTGCTGCAGGACAAGCTGTACTGCTTTGGAAGAGACAATGATCACCTTGGTGTTCATCTCTTCAACACAGTGTCGTTATGTTGGAGGAAGCTGATACCCGTGACCCGCAGAAGAAAACGACTCCTATACTTGCACCGGGCATGCACAGCTGTGCTGATAGGATATACCGCCTACCTCTGGGGAGGATGCCGTTCTTACGACAAGTACAATGACCATCTTTATGCATTTGATGTTCATGCCCACACATGGTCCAAACCAGAGGTCTCTGGGAACCTTCCTGAGAGGAGGATGAACCACTCTGCTTGTGTCTTGAGGAAGGACATCATTATCCATGGAGGATTCACCTGGAAGACTTGTCACACTAATGACACCTACAAGTTGGACACCAGCACAATGGTCTGGACTTTAATCCACACCAGAGGAACTGAACCTCCTGCTACAGATCTTCACTCTGCCACTATTATTGGAACCAAGATGTTTGTATTTGGAGGCGAAATGTATGATCAGTTCTACAACACTGTCAGAGTGTTGGACACGGAGACCAACCTCTGGATGGACACACCTTCTGCACGAGTTGTTCCAGAAGAACGCTGTAGTCATTCAGCCTTTACCTACAATGGAGAGATGTACATATTTGGTGGCTGCAACGATGTCCAGGCCTTCAATGATGTGTTCAAATTTAGTCCAGAGACATTCTCCTGGAAGAAGGTTGAGCCCAAGGGGAAAGGACCGCCTCCTATAGGCCATATGTGCTGTTGCATGGTGGGAGATCGTGTCATCCTGCTTGGAGGATACAACACCACTGATGAGCTGTATATGTTAGACCTGAGCCCTAGCCTGAAGACCTTATGTAAGCTAGCAGTTATTCAGTACGGTCTGGATCAGTCTGGACTCCCTCATGACATCAGGTGGGAACTGAGAACCATGACTAACAACCAAAACATAAAAGCAAACATAAAAGTGAATGAATGAATGAATGAATGAATGAATGAATGAATGAATGAATGAATGAATGAAATCACACCCATGTGAAGTGGGAGTTGCTCTAATCATCACACATCATCCTACGCCTGCCAATCACCTCCCCAGCTTTCTGTCTTCACTTTTCTGCCCTCACTCCTAGGTTCAATGCACGCTCTGCTCAGCCAATCAAATTTTGATAATATGCATGAGCGATCAGCCAATCACAATGATTGTATGATATATTTTCTGCTCATTCATGACCGATTCTAACTAGGGTTGAGTGATTGGAGAAAGACTGTTCATGAGAGGAAAAAATATTTGTATGCAAAATGAGTTACATTTGGTCACATTTGGTCTGAAACTGAACAGGCAGAAAATGCATTTTTACTTGCATACATGCTGCCGTTAAATTATTTTACTAGCATTGTACATGAGGGCTCTCTAATGTTATTGTGTGTGACTTGTATTTTACAATATGAGGGCTCTGACTTGTATTGTACATGAGGGCTCTAATGTTATTGTGTGTGACTTGGATTGTACATGAGAGCTCTAATGTTATTGTGTGACTTGTATTGTACATGAGAGCTCTAATGTTATTGTGTGTGACTTGTATTGTACATGAGAGCTCTAATGTTATTGTGTGTGACTTGTATTGTACATGAGAGCT
Source organism: Benthosema pterotum (assembly GCA_039105355.1). Classification (NCBI taxonomy): domain Eukaryota; kingdom Metazoa; phylum Chordata; class Actinopteri; order Myctophiformes; family Myctophidae; genus Benthosema; species Benthosema pterotum. The sequence continues at coordinate 58,520,679 of CM076968.1, read as the reverse complement.
CTAATGTTATTGTGTGTGACTTGTATTGTACATGAGAGCTCTAATGTTATTGTGTGTGACTTGTATTGTACATGAGGGCTCTCTAATGTTATTGTGTGACTTGTATTGTACATGAGGGCTCTAATGTTATTGTGTGTGACTTGTATTGTACATGAGGGCTCTCTAATGTTATTGTGTGACTTGTATTGTACATGAGGGCTCTAATGTTATTGTGTGCGACTTGTATTGTACATGAGAGCTCTAATGTTATTGTGTGTGACTTGTATTGTACGTTGTTGCTTTGTGTGTGACCTTTGTACTGTATCTTATTTGTTTAAACATCATTGATGTATGACTGTTTTTTTTTGTATGTCGTTATTTGTGTGTGTGATCTGTACGCTCTGGTGGCGAAACTTGTTTAAAAGTTGTTTTAAAGAATAAACCATACATGGGCATTATGCGGCCCAGGGGCCAAATGCGATCGGGCAACCAGGTAGCAGTCTTCACTTGCCCCACCATGTTTTTTACTGGCCCCGGGCAAGCGGGCAAGTGTTAGTGTCAAGCCCTGCTCCCAATTCCAGCACTGTCATTTACTGACAGAAAGTAGCTCATAACATTTTACTGTGGAGTTTAATCAAGTTAATGCTTTGCAGATAGAAAGAGGATAATTCAACCTTTCCATACAGCTGCAATGTTGGTGACTTTAACATTGTTTAATAAAAGCAAATTGCAGGTGGAAATTCTTGTTATTTAGTGAAAAACTTCTGGCGGAAAATCTAGTGCTTTTTGTCTGGTGAGTTGGGGCGAAATTGGTTGACAGACGCCAGAGATAAAACCCTCAAGAGTTAAAATATTCATCATGTGAATTGGCCCAAGTCACAACTAGAGAATGTAGATTAATGGTATTTTTGATCTGGTACACACTGTATATACAGTGTGTAGCAGGTGGCTACAGCCTCTGTCGTGATGGCCTCCAAAGTCTAGTATCTGCCCCCGGACCAAAGGGATGTCCTCTTGGTCTAGTGGTTAAGATGTTGGACTTTCACGTGGGAGACCCGGGTTCGAATCCTGGGCGTTACATTGGTGCCGTGACCCGGATCGGGTTTCCCCGTGGAAGGAGGTCAAAAGGGAGGTGAGTGTAGCAGGTGGCTACAGCCTCTGTGGTGATGGCCTCCAAAGTCTAGTATCTGCCCCCAGACCAAGGGATGTCGCTTTGGTCTAGTGGTTTAAGATGTTAGACTTTCACGTGGGAGACCTGGGTTCGAATCCCGGGCGTTACAAATGCATCTAGTGCATTTTGGATTTCTGCAGTTGGCAACACTGCTTGGCTCTGCTATAGAAGACGTGTCTCCCTCCCTGTCTGACTAATTCACCAGGAGGAGAAGTGAAGACCCTGCAAGGAGAGGAGAGGAGAGGAGAGGAGAGGAGAGGAGAGGAGAGGAGAGGAGAGGAGAGGGAGGGAGGGAGAGCTGGTGGAGGAGGGAGAGGGGGGCGGAGGAGGAGGAGTGTAGGAGCGACCCTGACCTCACTGTGACCTCTCTCATCATCTCCATGTCACGTCAACTCATAAAACACTGCTATGATGAATATTGTACATTAATGCATGTGGGATCTCATCCACGGGCACACACACACACACACACACACACACACACACACACACACACACACACACACACACACACACACGGCTTGGTTTTCCTCATGTGGTGGAGCGGTAGTTGGAGCAGCAGCTGCAACAGAAAAAGGTTGAAATAGTCGGCGTGTTTCTGTGCTGTGGAGGAGGCTGGAAGCAGGGAATCCACTGGGGATTAGAACACACACAGCGCTCTGTGGAGGAGGCTGGAAGCAGGGAATCCACTGGGGATTAGAACACACACAGCGCTCTGTGGAGGAGGCTGGAAGCAGGGAATCCACTGGGGATTAGAACACACACAGCGCTCTGTCTATCTCTCTATCTCTGTCTCCCTCTCTCTCCAGGGGCGGATGTAACATTTACCAGTTGGGGGGGCAAGAGAAAATGGTATGGGTGCGACTTCATCGCCCGTGGCGCGAAGCGCCACGGGCGATGAAGTCGCACCCATACCAACAGACACTCAGCATGCATAACGCTAAAGGTTTGACTCAGAGAGTTTTCTGTTTTCAATGATGAAATGCTGTTGGTTTAGTGGTGACACAGCTGTAGTTAGTTAGTAGCAGTAGTAGTGGTTCACATCATTTTAAATGTGAGCACTTTAATTTGAAATATCTTGGGTTGTTCTGCATGCCATCATGTTTGGTGGGGCAGATTGGGCATGTACGGGGGCATTGCCCTCCCATGCCCATGCCTAGATCTGCCCTCTCTCTCTCTCTCTCTCTCTCTCTCTCTCTCTCTCTCTCTCTCTCTCTCTGTCTCGGTCGTCCTGTGGGAATGGGGTCTGTGGGTGGAAGTGAGATGGAGGGACTTGGAGGGGGTTGGGGGGGGGGGGGAGCAGCAGTCGTATTAAAGCAACCAGACTAGTCCATTATTACTCAAGTATTGTCTGTTTGGTTACATTAGCCCTTATACGCAATTAACACACTTAGCATTGGTGAAGAGGCGTTCCCACACTAAAGTTGATCATTTCGCCACCATGCTATCTCCCTTAAACACCTCCTATATCCGTTAAATTATGCATAGGTGTGGTTTGGGCGTTTTTAGCTTTCATCCAATCCGTGTTGGTCTTGCCATTCCCTTTAATTCATCCCATATCTATTTCCCTTATCCCTACTGCTAAGCCTGACCCTCCTAAGCCCGCAGCCTGGTTGGGGCTTAGGACAGACACGCATGCATGAGTAGCCTATTCTCTCATTTTCAAACAATTACAGCTCGGTCAATTCTCAATCATTTCTTACCATTCAACATGTTATGTTGAATGGTAAGAACGTTTTTTTGTTGTATGTGGCGTGCATTTATCCCAAGTCTGAGAAATGTTATAAATTAAATTGCAAAAAAGTCGGGAATTCGCGGCAAAAACAGACGTCTTTTTGATCATTCATTTCTCGGTCAATTCTGGACCATTTTTTTACATTTCAAAATGCAGCGTGATGGGCAAACCCATCACGCTGCATTTTGAAATGTTTCAGACAGACAGACAGACAGACAGACAGACAGACAGAAAAGGAAACCAAAACAGGAAACCAAATGGACCCGCAAGGGTCCATTTGGTTTCATTTTAACGCTCTCAAAGAGTTACATCCGGTTAACCAATCATTCCAATTAATTTAGCCTGCATGGGGACCACCTGGAATCCTCTCAGGGACCGCTGGTGGTCCCCGGACCACTGGTTGGAAACCCCAGGTCTACTATTAACTCCCCAGTGTGTCTTTGTGCAGTTTAAAACTGCAGTAATGGTGTATTATTGCAGTTTAAACTGCAGTAATGGTGTATTATTGCAGTTTAAACTGCAGTAATGGTGTATTATTGCAGTTTAAACTGCAGTAATGGTGTATTATTTCAGAGTCATCTCAGTTTAAAGTTTAAACTGCAGTAATGGTGTATTATTTTGGAGTCATCTCAGTTTAAACTACAGTAATGGTGTATTATTGCAGTTTAAACTGCAGTAATGGTGTATTATTGCAGTTTAAACTGCAGTAATGGTGTATTATTTCGGAGTCATCTCAGTTTAAACTGCAGTAATGGTGTATTATTGCAGTTTAAACTACAGTAATGGTGTATTATTTTGGAGTCATCAAGGTTCAAGGTTCAAGGTCTTTATTAGTGTCCCCGTGGGGCAATTTGTTTTACAGCCCAAGCAGTATTGGCCAATAAGCACAGAGTACAAACAAAACAATACATACAAACAGGCCTAGCACAAGACCTGGACATAAAGTGCAAAGTACGACAACATATGAAACATGTTCATAACAAGACAGGACAAAGAAAGAGGTAGTGGTGAATTAAAGCGCCATGAGTAAGAAAGTGCTAGCGAAATAAAGTGCTAGGTTCAGTAACAGTATCACCATCATCTTACAGGTTACAGTAAGGTTAAGATTACCTTCCACCAGCCGCATTGGCCGCACGAATGGAGGCAGGAACGAAAGAAAACTTGTAGCGGTTCTTTGTGGCCCTGGGGATAACAAATCGAAGCCCAGATGGCAACAACACATAGTCTGGGTACAGTGGATGGGCATTATCCAGTCTGATCGCCCTGGCTCTCAGCAGCAGCTGTCTATTATAAAAAAAGATCCAGACTCTCCAGCTGAATGCCACTTATTTTTGAGGCCATTTTTACGATTCTCCCTAGGGAGTTCCTATCTTTAATGGACAGGTTGCCATACCAACATATGATACAGTATGATATCACAGAGTGTATGTAGGCACTATAGAACAGTTTCATCAGGCTTTTGTCTACATTAAAGCTGGCTAGTTTTCGTAGACAGAACAAGCGTTGCTGACCTTTCTTGCACAGCATTTCTGTGTTCATGTCAAATTTTAGATTACTATCAATGATCGTACCCAGGTATTTGTAGCTAGAGACTAACTCCACTGGCTGGCCGCAGATGACTGTGCTCTGGGCGGCGTGAGGGCTCCGCCTGAAATCAATACAGAGGTCCTTTGTTTTAGAGATGTTCAGTTCCAGAAAGGTGTCCTTGCAACATGTCAGGAAGTCCTCTGTGATTTGACCATGCCCATCCTCATCGTTACTGAGGAGGCTCACAATAACAGAATCATCCGCGTACTTAATGATGAATCTGTTGTCGTGGTTACTGCGACAGTCATTAGTGTATAAAATAAATAAAAATGCAGAGAGGACACAGCCCTGAGGCGAACCAGTGGAAGATGTCAGAAGGCTAGACATAGTCTCGTTAACTCTTACACTCTGAGATCTGCCAGTCAGGAAGTCAAGTATCCAGCCTACCAGACAGGGATCTAGACTGAACGAATTAATTAGTTTCTCAACTAGAATGTGAGGCTGGATCGTGTTGAATGCAGAAGAAAAATCGATAAAAAGAAGCCTGGCATGATTTTTACTACTCTCCAGATGTTTAAAAAGTAGATTGAGAAGGGTAGCAGTAGCATCTTGGACACCCCTTCCTTCCCTGTACGCGAACTGGAGAGGATCTAACAGACTCTCAGTTCTGGACACCAGCTCAGACTTTACAAGCTTCTCAAACTGTTTCATGACCAGGGAAGTAAGAGCTACGGGTCTGAAGTCGTTAAGCGTTTTAGGCTTGTTGCTCTTGGCAACAGGAACAATAAGAGACCGCTTCCAGATAGAAGGTACTTTCTGCAGGCTAAGAGATAGATTAAATATAGAATAAAAAACAGAACCAAGTTGCTCAGCACAAGTGTTTAAAAGACGACCCCCGATATGATCAGGACCGGAACTTTTCCGAGGGTTGCACTTTTTAAAGCACTTGATCATGTCCTCTTCCTCAAAGAAGGGGCTAGGGGGGGACGCAGACAGAAAACTATTCCTGATTTCCTCATGATTTTCCTTAAAATCATGGGTGTCAAATCTAACATAGAAATCATTGAGGCTCTGAGCTAATTGCTGGTCGCAGCTGTAGTTAGTAAGCGAGACCCTCTTCTTGTTACTCTCTTTTAAACCAGTGATCGTTTTCATACCATCCCAGGCAGAGCCAAGATTGTTTGCTCGGAGTTGAGCCTCAATTTTTTCTTTGTATTTCATTTTACCAGCCTTTACCTCTCTTTTGATTTCTTTTTGGAGAATTCCCAATTCTACAGTATTTCCCTCTCTAAAGGCTTTGTTCTTTTTCTGAAGGAGGGATCTAAGGGAATTAGATACCCAAGGTTTAGAGTTTGGATATACTTTAATTGTTTTTACTGGGATTACAATGTTCTCACAGTACAGAGACCAGCTCGTGACAACATCAGTCAGTTCATCAATGTCCACAGAAGAGTCGAAAAACATGTCCCAGTCAGTAGCTTCAAAGAGGCCCCTGAGGGTCTCACAGGCATCATAGTCCTTCCAGTTCTTAATGGTAATGTTCTTCACTTTGCCACGTTTTAACACGGAACGGTAAACTGGGAAGAGATGAACGCAGTTATGATCAGAAGAACCCAATGGTGGTAGGGGTACTGATTTAAGTGCGTCTTTGATATTTCCGAAACACATGTCTAGAATTTTACTGGACCTAGTCGGGCAAGTTACATACTGGTGGAAGTCTCTGAGGGTTTTATTCAGGGAGCAGTGGTTGACATCGCCCAGAATAAAGTTTGGTGCGTCAGGGGAAATTAGTTGTAATTTCTGTGTTACCCTGAGTATTTGCTCACAGGCGTTAGCTTCATTAGCTTTAGGGTGTATGTAAACGACTGTAATAAATATCTGTGGAAACTCTCTTGGGAGGTAGGCTGGCCGCAGAGAGACAGAGAGCAACTCAACATCAGGGGTACACATACTCTCCCTAACAATGACAGATTTACTATTGCACCAACGCTGGTTAATGTACAAACATACCCCCCCACCAGATGACTTGCCCGTGACAATAGCATCCCGGTCCAGACGAAATGGTGCCCCGAAGCCGTCGATCTCCAGGTCGGTGTCCAGGTCGCGTTCCGACAGCCACGTTTCCGTGAATGCAAGGACGCACGAGTCTTTAAAGTCGTGGTTGTACCGGACTAGCGTCTGAAGTTCCTCCGTTTTGTTACGGAGAGACTGTGCGTTGGAGAGGATCAAGGATGGTAGCGGGATGCGGGAAAGGGGTTGTGTTTTCCTCAGGCGGGTGCCTCCTCTCCTACCCCGCTTTCTGATCCGTTTACGGGTCCAACGGGCTCCAGAAGGCTCGCTGGGCCGCCGCAGTTCCACCGGAACGGCGCTGATCAGGTCCGCAGATGGCTCCCTCTCCACGGACCACTGTATGTTGCTCCATTGAAGTAGCTGCTCCCTGGTGTACTGGGCTCGGACTGGCCGGTTCGGAGACAGCAGTGTCTGTCCCAGGCCCCATGTTAGGTGAAACACCAGTAGCGTAGCGAGCAATGCGAGTAGATCCATAAGACGGGAATGGAAACTTGCTCCCTGGAAGGATCCTGCTGCTGCTCCTTCGTTAGCAGCACCGCCACCAGACCCGGCTAGAAACGAACCGTTCTGGGGTAGAAGAACTACTCTGCAAGAATGTCCAAAGGGTGTCGGATGCACTTTGTATTCCAGGGTCGATTTACATAAGGAAGTCGAAAGACGCAAAAGAAAACATTAAACAAAACAAAAAGACAACAAGAGACGGACCAAAACTGCCGGCTGCCGGTCGCTGCGTGCGCATGCGCCCTCATCTCAGTTTAAACTACAGTAATGGTGTATTATTTCGGAGTCATCTCAGTTTAAACTGCAGTAATGGTGTATTATTTCGGAGTCATCTCAGTTTAAACTGCAGTAATGGTGTATTATTGCAGTTTAAACTGCAGTAATGGTGTATTATTTCGGAGTCATCTCAGGTGGACGTAGGGAGTGATTTATTATGGGGAGATGATGGCCGTATGTGAGGCAATTTGTAACCCACTTAATTCCTCCCTAATGAGGAAGGGAGATTAATTCATGAACATGATAAATATTTCAGGAGTTATAAGATGTGAGGTTGGTGTGTGTGTGTGTGTGTGTGTGTGTGTGTGTGTGTGTGTGTGTGTGTGTGTGTGTGTGTGTGTGTGTGTATTGTGCTCGCCCTAGTGGCACTTCAAAAATGCGCTAGATGCTTGCCTCTATATTAGGGCATTAACGACTTGATTTTTTTTCAAGTCGACTTGTCAGACAGTCAAGTCGATAAATTATCGATTTATCGTTTTATGGCGCGGGGGGGGGGGGGGGGGGGGGGGGGGGGGGGGACCGTGGTGGTTCCCCGAGGAAGGGTGGGGATCAAATGGTGCCGCTATATGCCGGCGCAGTGCTTATACAAAACACATCGCGAGGCTACGCATGGCGCATGTGGCAAGCTTAATACAATATGAAAACAATATTGGCACACAGCGCAGCGTCCACTCCCAGGCCAGCCATAAAAACACATAGGCTAACATTATCAATACACAGCACTGAGTAGCCCACACATTAGAACGCAACAGAAGACATGATCGTTCTAACAGCAGCCACATCCAATCCAATCCTCCTCCACCACCATATCGCGCCGCGTTTCTTTTCTGTTCTATTCAGTAAATTAATGAGAATGACGCGGACAGAAGCATGCGTCCCGTGCGTCGCATGCGAAACGAGGAACAAGGCGGCCACTGCACTGTAACACGGGGATGTGGTGGTTGAAATCCTGTATTCCTCTGACACTGTTTGCTGTTCGATCTGATCCGTGTACGCAATGATCAGTGGAACGCCGCGCGCCCAACAGAAGACATGATCATTCTAACAGCGGCCACATCAGAATACGATCCATTTACATGAAGTGCCCTCTTCCACCACCACCACCACCACCACCACCACCACATCGCGCCGCGTTTCTTTTCTGTTCTATTCAGTAAATTAATGAGAATGACGCGGACAGAAGCATGCGTCCCGTGCGGGGTGGTGGTTGATGAAGTCCTGTATTCCTTTGACACTGTTTGCTGTTCGATCTTATCCGTGTGTACGCAATGATCAGTGGAACACCGCGCGCCCAGAGCGCAAGATCGCGCTGCGTAAGATTGGTAAGCCTTAAGGCTGAACTCCGATAGAGTTGCAAAGGAAACTTCAAAGGAGACTTCTGTCCGTGAGTGACAGTAACCAATATTACAGTTGAATTATATACACACGCGTCGCACACATAGAGAAAGAAAAAAGGGGAAAACAAAGGTAAATGTTTAATTCCTCCTCTTTACTCCTTTCCCTCGGAGGAAGGGAAAAAAAACAACTTATCGACTCGTGCTTTTTGGAGTCGACACGTGTTATGCAAATCGATGCATCGATGTATCGATTTTTTGGTTAAAGCCCTACTCCATGTACGTATATACCTACAGATCAAAATGACTGTCAATCTTGTACATTCTCTAGTTGTGTAGACTTGGGCTAATTCACATGGTGAATATTTTAACTCTTGAGAGTGGGTCCATTTGGTTTCATTAGAGTTACACCTGGGACAACTGTCCAACATTTAGCCTGAGGACCGCTGGTTGAAAACCTCCGTCGTAGGAGGAAAAATGAAATGAAAAACAAGGGTTTTCATTCCATTCATTTTTCTCATAGACTTTTCAAAAATGTTCTGTATATAAAGACGATTACGCCGCGGACAAAGCCAACTCGAGTCGTGATGAATCATGATGACACACACAGATCTTTTTGGACAATCAAATCATTTCTAAGGTGAAAAACGAAACAAGAAGTGTTGTCTCTTGCCGTTTTCTACTTCTTGCTAATTAGATATTATATGATGATATTGAGTGTGTTGTCATGATTTGTCGCGACCCGAGTTGGCTTTGTCCGCCGCATAATCGTGTTTTTATTGAGCACTTTCGAAAAGTCTATGAGGAAAATGAATGAAGATTCCATTTCTGGATCCGGGGCGGTGACGTCACTGCACAGGTCTGTAGCTGACCAGTCGACGCAGCATGGAGCAACAGGGGCGGATCTAGGCATGGGCATGGGGGGGCAGTGCCCCCCTAAATACCCAGTCTGCCCCCCCAAACACGATGCCATGTAACACAATCCAAGATATTTCAAATTAAAGTGCTTGTATTTAAAATGATGTGAAACACTACTACTGCTACTAACTAACTACAGCTGTGTCACCACTAAACCAACAGCATTTCATCATTGAAAACAGAAAACTCTCTGAGTCAGACCTTTAGCTTTATGCATGCTGCGTGTCTGTTGCCACTTCAACAACAACTGATGTTATTATTGATGCTTTGACTAATAAAAGTCCTGGAACTGAAAATGGTATGGGTGCGGCTTCATGAAGCCGATGAAGCCGCCCCCATACCATTTTCTCTTGCCACTCCAACATGTTCTCTTGCCCCCCAAATGGGACATGTTACATCCGCCCCTGTGGAGCAACAGTGTTCTGTCCGCCGGCAGAGATGGGAAAAGTACTCATTTTTTGTAGTAAAAGTACAATTACTTGTGTAATAAAGTACTTTTGTAAAAGTAAAAGTAGTCATTCAAAAAAGTAACTCAAGTAAAAGTAAAAAAGTACTGACTCTCAAAAGTACTTTTACAGTAAAAGTAAAAAGTATTTTTAACAGACGCTTCCCAGTCATTGGCGTTGAAATGTACAGTGTATTCAAATCCTCACCAAACTTGTCTTAAAATGTAACCAACTCCTGAAACAGTTTGATTTTAAAATCAAGTCATAGAATACACTAGATCAGCGGTTCTCAACCTTTTTTGTCCCAAGCCAAGGCACATTTTCATAGCCCAAAAACATCAGGACACCTAGATATACGTGTGTGTGTGTGTGTGTGTGTGTGTGTGTGTGTGTGTGTGTGTGTGTGTGTGTGTGTGTGTGTGTGTGTGTGTGTGTGTGTGTGTGTGTGTGTGTGTGTGTGTGTGTGTGTGCACTTCCTCAAGCTTCCTGAAGCTCGAGTCTGAAACTGTCCGCTGTCTGTGAGATTTGAAGGGGGAGGGGCTTGGTTCATAACAACCAACTCAGTCCTTGACAATAACATGCAACAGGACAACCAAGTCAAACACCTTTATATACATGAAAAATCTCACCCTGGTTGAATAAAGTGGTGCAAACCTGATGTCCCTCCCAGTGTAGTCGTGTAGGCCTAGCGACTTGCAAAGGAAATCATGATGTTGCCTGTAAGGGTACATCCGATAGGCTGTATGCTGGCTCGGCCAACAAACACATGCCAACAAACACACAGCTGTAATGACGATTCCATGGCGTTGCCACATGAGAGAGAAACAAGCAGCAACAAGTAGCAAAAACCGTGCCGGTTAGCAGGGACCCGACGATGCCATGGTGTTGCCACATGAGAGAGAAACAAGCAGCAACAAGCAGCAAAAACCGTGCCGGTTAGCAGGGACGCAGGGACCCACGCAGGGACCCACGTATCTTGATAACCGTTTATAGAAAGTGGTTGCACCACTTTAAAAAACAAGGCAGAATTGAACATCCATCTGTGGAGCTGTTGAATATGATTTATTAAAATAATAAAATGAATAAAACAAAAGTTAAATAAAAATGAAACCATATCAAATGTATGGATCCCAGAGCTGGTGTCGATGGAGGCGTTGCATAGCCCTCAAAAAAGATAAAAGCTAGGAAGGTAATTGCTCACTTGTTGGTAATCAACAGAATATACTAGCCCATACCTGGGCATTATGCGGCCCGGGGGCCTAATGCGGCCCTTTGGCTGACTCTGACCGGCCCGGGGACCACCAGTGGTCCTTGAGAGAGTTCCAGTTAAATGTGGAGAGTTGGTTAACCAGATGTAACTCTTTGAGAATGTAAAAATGAAACCAAATGGACCCTTGCGGGTCCATTTGGTTTCATGTTTGCACTCTCAAGAGTTAAAATATTCATCATCCAAATGACCTAAAATCTAAAAAAATCTTTTGATCTATGTTTGCCTGTTTTTCCCCCAAATCCAGCCTGGTATTGTGAACAAAAACAAAATAAATTTTTAGTTTTGGCGTCTTTGGGCCTAAAATGTCATCAAATGGTGGTGTGGCTCAAATACTGAATAAATAGAGGGCCCCGGTATCAAAAACTTTGGTCTTACTCTTAATTTCATCTTGAAATTAAATGAATACTACGCAGACTTTAGTTCAGCCTTTAGTCTTGGCCCTCGTGTGGCCCCTTGGGAAAAATAATCGCCCACCCCTGTACTAGCCATTGAGGGACGACGGTGCAGGGGCATTACTCATGGCTGCCACTTCCCAGCTGAGGTCGTGTGGGACTTCTGACACATGCACACCATACTGAACAACTGCTAGTTTACACAACGTCTTTAGACTAGGACTGAAGTCTAAGATGTGAAGCTCATTAGTGTTGTTCAACGCTCCAAAGACGAACAGTTGATCCCCGACGAAACAACAGCCCAAACCTTTGTGTTTGGGGTGTGGGTCTTTACCTTTGAGCTTAATCTTTTTCCAGGCAAAGGTCTCTGGATTGAATTTCCACAGGTCACTGAAGGTGTGGTGCAAAAAATATACGTAGAGCTCTCCATGGTAGTCGAGGACTTGATAGTTCCGATGTCCTTCTGGAATCTGTGAAGATGTGCTCAGCCAACAGTTGGTCTCTGTGTCAAACACTCTGAGCTTGTAGCAGACCCTGTGGTTCTCCAGGTACTGTTCCCCAAATTCAAACATTTTTGTTCCGATGATGGTAACACTAGAATAGCTGTATATATCCAGTGGTGTACCTGTGGCGTCAATCACAGACCAGACCATTGTTCTGGTGTCCAACTTGTAAATGTCATTAGTGTTCACCCACGGTTCATGGTGCCTGGGATTGATGGTCCCTCCATGAAGGTACATGACCTTCCCCAGGACACAGGCTGAGGGGCAGATTCTGGCCCCTGGAACGGTGCCAGAAACATCAGGCTTAAACCATTTGTGGATGTCGACGTTAAATGTATAAAGGTCATTGTAGTGATTAGGATTACTAAAAAGCCGCGACATAGATGAGCCATCACCATTGGTCCCTCCCCATATGAAGATGGAATCTCCGATCAGCACAGCCGTGTGTTCATACCTGTAGGGAACCTCAGGGGGGTAGCTGTACTCGCTTGCTCTGGGCAAAGTCCTCCAGCGCAAAGACACTGTGTTGAAGATGTGGACTCTACACTGGTACGGCTCGGCTCCAAAGGCGTACACCTTGTGACCGACTGCCACAACCTGCCGCCTGTAATTAACCTGTCCTCCTTGCAGGTGTACGGTCCAGGACGGCATTTTAATAGCATAGCAGCGCCATGAATTAATTCAAGTCATCTACCAAAACTACTACTGATCCTTTCGACTTGATATCCCTGACTGATATTGTGTTACTTGCTAAATGGATTAATGTTACCATAATGACGATGCTATGATGTAATTGAGCCCTGATTAATCTTGTTGATTGGTAATATTCAAATAAGCTTGTAACTGTAGTATCTGGTTAGGTAAGACTATTACATGGAAGAAGAATTTGACCAAAGGTTGAGTAAAGAATCAATGGCTTGTATGCAGATTGGCTCTATAATAATAATAATAATAATAATAACTTAATAATATAATAAGATTGTGCACCTACGGGGCACAGGTCTCCACCGTCTGGGCTGAAGAATTGATGATACTAGTGTATCAACTATAACGTCGTCATGACGTCATGACGAACAGGCTGCGTGCACGGACAGTCGTGCGACAGACAGATTCGGGGGGACGGACGGGCCGCGTGCACGGACGGAGGGCGTTTTTTAGTCCCCACCTTCGGTGGAGACAATAATGGATTGCATTTTTATAGCGCTTTTCTATGCACAACGTGTATACTCAAAGCGCTTACAATGGTCCATTCATTCATACATTGGGAAGTAGAGCGGTGAACAGTCAACACCAGCGTCCTAAACTTCACACATTCATACACCAGTGGTGGCAACCACTGGAGGCAAGGTGGGGTTCAGTGTCTTAGAACAGTTGTCTATACACCAGGGGGGAGCAATTATTTTGCCCATGGGACCAAATGAAATACATAAAATATTGTTGAGGGTCAAGACTAAAGGCTGAACTAAAGTCTGCGTATTATTCATTTAGATTCAAGATAAAAGAAAGAGTAAGACCAATCATTTTGACACCAGGGCCCTCTACTTATTCAGTATTTGAGCCACGGAGGACCACCATTTGATGACATTTTAGCCCCACAGATCCCAAAACTTTCTTCAAGATTTCTTTTGTTTTGTCCACAATTCCAGGCTGGATTTGGGAATGTGTAGACTTTGGGCTAATTCAGATGATGAATATTTTAACTCTGTCTCAGTGTCTTTTTAAGAGTTACATCTGGTTAACCAACTTTCCATATTTAACTGGAATTCTCTCAAGGACCACTGGTGGTCCCCGGGGTCGGTCAGAGTCAGCCAAAGGGCCGCATTTGGCCCCCGGGCCGCATGTTGCCCAGGTATGATTATACACTGTATGTGTTCCATTATGTGTTTAGCTTAGGTTCAAAAATACACATAGCACATAACGCATACATAGGGTTTAAGGACACCTTAAAGGCCAATCTCAAGAGTCTGGATCCTGAGACCTGGGAGGACGATGCCCTACACCGCTCCAACTGGATCTGGATCCTGAGACCTGGGAGGACGATGCCCTACACCGCTCCAACTGGATCCTGAGACCTGGGAGGCCGAGGCCCTACACCGCTCCAACTGGATCCTGAGACCTGGGAGGACGATGCCCTACACCGCTCCAACTGGATCCTGAGACCTGGGAGGCCCTACACCGCTCCAACTGGATCCTGAGACCTGGGAGGCCCTACACCGCTCCAACTGGATCCTGAGACCTGGGAGGACGAGGCCCTACACCGCTCCAACTGGATCCTGAGACCTGGGAGGCCGAGGCCCTACACCGCTCCAACTGGATCCTGAGACCTGGGAGGCCGAGGCCCTACACCGCTCCAACTGGATCCTGAGACCTGGGAGGCCCTACACCGCTCCAACTGGATCCTGAGACCTGGGAGGACGATGCCCTACACCGCTCCAACTGGATCCTGAGACCTGGGAGGCCCTACACCGCTCCAACTGGATCCTGAGACCTGGGAGGCCCTACACCGCTCCAACTGGATCCTGAGACCTGGGAGGCCGACGCCCTACACCGCTCCAACTGGATCCTGAGACCTGGGAGGCCGAGGCCCTACACCGCTCCAACTGGATCCTGAGACCTGGGAGGCCGATGCCCTACACTGCTCCAACTGGATCCTGAGACCTGGGAGGACGAGGCCCTACACCGCTCCAACTGGATCCTGAGACCTGGGAGGCCGAGGCCCTACACCGCTCCAACTGGATCCTGAGACCTGGGAGGACGAGGCCCTACACCGCTCCAACTGGATCCTGAGACCTGGGAGGCCCTACACCGCTCCAACTGGATCCTACACCGCTCCAACTGGATCCTGAGACCTGGGAGGCCCTACACCGCTCCAACTGGATCCTGAGACCTGGGAGGCCCTACACTGCTCCAACTGGATCCTGAGACCTGGGAGGACGATGCCCTACACCGCTCCAACTGGATCCTGAGACCTGGGAGGCCCTACACCGCTCCAACTGGATCCTGAGACCTGGGAGGCCGACGCCCTACACCGCTACAAGTGGCGCTCTGCAGTCAGACATGGAGTAGAGGAGTTTGAAAATCGCCGCATCCAGGAAGCTGAACTGAAGCGCCAACTCCGAAAGACCAGAACCAGTTCCTGCCTCTCATCCAGTCAGCCCCCTCACAACACATGCCCCCACTGCAAAGACCAGAACCAGTTCCTCCCTCTCATCCAGTCAGCCCCCCACAACACATGGCCCCACTGCAAAGACCAGAACCAGTTCCTGCCTCTCATCCAGTCAGCCCCCTCACAACACATGCCCCCACTGCAAAGACCAGAACCAGTTCCTCCCTCTCATCCAGTCAGCCCCCCACAACACATGGCCCCACTGCAAAGACCAGAACCAGTTCCTCCCTCTCATCCAGTCAGCCCAATCACAACACATGCCCCCACTGCAAAGACCAGAACCAGTTCCTCCCCCTCATCCAGTCAGCCCCCCACAACACATGGCCCCACTGCAAAGACCAGAACCAGTTCCTCCCTCTCATCCAGTCAGCCCCCTCACAACACATGCCCCCACTACAATAGAACTTTCGGTGCACGGATCGGCCTCATCAGCCATCTTCGCACCCACAAGATGTGAAGTCAATTGGTCATCTTCGCCTGCCAAGGACGAACATGACATAGAATTCACAGGTCACAGTTGACCAACAGTTGTGTAACCTGTTCTCCACACAAGGCAACCACACAAACCCATGATGGTTGTGTAACCTGTTCTCCCTGCGTCCACACAAGACAACCACACAAACCCATGATGGTTGGTCTCTCCACACAAGACAACCACACAAACCCATGATGGTTGGTCTCTCCACACAAGACAACCACACAAACCCATGATGGTTGTAACCTGTTTTCCCTGTATCCACACAAGACAACCACACAAACCCATGATGGTTGTGTAACCTGTTCTCCCTGCGTCCACACAAGACAACCACACAAACCCATGGTGGCTGTGTAACCTGTTTTCCCTGTATCCACACAAGACAACCACACAAACCCATGATGGTTGTGTAACCTGTTTTCCCTGTATCCACACAAGACAACCACACAAACCCATGATGGTTGTAACCTGTCCTCCCTGCATCCACACAAGACAACCACACAAACCCATGATGGTTGTAACCTGTTCTCCCTGCGTCCACACAAGACAACCACACAAACCCATGATGGTTGTGTAACCTGTTCTCCATGCATCCACACAAGAAAACCACACAAACCCATGATGTTTGTGTAACCACTAGACAACCACACAAACCCATGGTGGCTGTGTAACCTGTTTTCCCTGTATCCACACAAGACAACCACACAAACCCATGATGGTTGTGTAACCTGTTCTCCCTGCGTCCACACAAGACAACCACACAAACCCATGATGGTTGTGTAACCTGTTCTCCCTGCAACCACACAAGACAACCACACAAACCCATGATGGTTGTTGTAACCTGTTCTCCCTGTATCCACACAAGACAACCACACAAACCCATGATGGTTGCTTGGTCTCTGATCCAACCTGACAGCATCTATTGAGTGATTAACTCACTCACAGCTGATTAATCAGTTGCCTTTGTCTAAAGGTGATGTCGAGACCTCCATCCTCATAGGCTGACACACACACACACACACGCACACGCACACACATATACTGCCATTCTCACGAACACGCACTCACTGCATGTACTCACACATCAATGTATTTTGTCTGTATAAAAGACTGGCTTCAATTGACATGTGGTCACTGTTGTATAGATGGTCTATCTATGTAAAGCTCCTTGTATGAAGGCGCTATAATAAATGCACCATTTACCGTTCACCAAGAGGCGGAATTTCATCTGCGTGTGTGCACTGATTTCCCTGATTGGCCAAACACGAACTGCCAACTTCACAGATCCACACAGCATTATGTTTGTAACCCATTTTTCACTAGGGGTATGTTCGGAAATACAAACTGGGTGTGCGTCGAGTTGATTTGGGTTAGTGGGCGGAGTCGTCACCGAGTGCATTGAGTGAGCCTGATTTACGAACGAGCAGTTAAAACCAGACAACACACCTCACTCAAAAATGGCGAGAATCACTGCCAAAGCCATATAAATCCTCTCTTAAGGGGGTCCCCCTGGAAAGTATTTTCAAATGGGGGTCCGCATGCATTTATTTGATAAATGTGCAGGTCCTTGACAGACATGGAAAAGTTGGGGACCACCATAGAGTAGGGGGACCACAGTACAGTGCTTAGCCATAGCCTAGCTTCCTAGCTCACAACAGTTGTATTGCTTTTCATTGAACGGTAGCGCTCGAGACACAGCTGTGACGCAATCAAACCTTCCACACCGGCCAACCCCGTCTCCAGGGTAGGGTTGTTCAGTGCGTGCACCAAACACTCCGGTGTGAATAAACGAACAAGGAACACCAAATGCCCCAAATACACCAGGTATAAACGAACGACTACAGAGTACACGAGTGCGTTTAGGGTGTATTTCCGAACGCACCCTAAGCTTCTAAAAAGCCACTAACGGCTATATAAATCCATCTGATTGGCCAGGCTTTGTGTAACGTTATTCGATCATTTGATAATAGAATTGTATAATAGCTGTGAAGAAAATATTCATGAATTTTGTATAGATGCTCTATGTACCAAATTTTGGTTAGACTACTTGCATTCATTCACGGTGCTGCAGCTATTTTAAATGCAGCACTGGACCGTGAACCTGAAAGGAGGACAGATTAATTACGTCCGCAGTGCGGTGGCAGTCGGTCACGAGGTGTACGCCTTCGGAAACGAGGTCTATGAGTATGAAGGAAACATTGTCACCAAGAGGAGGGTTGAGAGACAGGCCAGAGTCCACGTCTTCAACACAGTGTCTTTGCGCTGGAGGACTTTGCCCCCAGAGACAACAGGAGGAGGAAAACGCCCCCTTAAGGTTCCCTACATGTACGATCACACGGCTGCGCTGATCGGAGATTCCATCTACATATGGGGAGGGACCGATCAAAACCCAAATCGGACGTATCTCTTCCTACAGCCTGAGTACTACAGCAAGCTTTATATATTTAACGTCGACATCCACAAGTGGTTCAAGCCTCGTGTTTCTGGCACCGTTCCAAAGGCCAGAAGGTCCCCCTCAGCCTGTGTCCTGGGGAAGGTCATGTACCTCCATGGAGGAACCACCAGGACTATTGGCATCCACAAGCTGGACACCAGCACCATGTTCTGGTCTGTGATTCGCCCCACAGGCACACTGCCAGGAACATATTGCTATTCTGCTGCCATCATCGGGACGAAGATGTTTGAATATGGGGTCCAGTACCTGGAACACGGCCGTCCCCGTTGCAAGATCAGTGTCTTTGACACAGAGACCAACTGTTGGCTGAGCATTTCCTCCGAGCATCCAGAAGTAACATCAGCTACTCGGCTTAAGGTCTTTGCCTACAAAGGAGAGCTATACACATATGATTATGACGAAAACGGGACCTGCAATGACCTGTGGAAATTCAATCCAGAGACATTTGCCTGGACGAAGATTCATCTCAAAGGCAAAGGCCCTCGTAAAATGCCACGCATGGGCTGTTGTTGGATCGGAGATCGTCTGTTCGTCTTTGGAGGATTGGACACAACTAATGACCTGCACATCTTAGACTTCAGTCCTAGTCTAAAGACGTTGTGTAAACTAGCAGTGGTTCAGTATGGAGTGCATGTGTCAGAACTCCCACACGACATCAGGTGGGAACTGGCAGCCATGACTAATGACTCTACAGACGGCCCTTGATGGCTAGTTGGTAATTTTTTGACTATACCTGAACTATTAACATACCTCTATTTCTTTTTTGAGGAGGATTATAGCCTGGCAACAAGTCTATCTCCGTGAGGGGGCGTGGCTCATGGAGATCGAAATGGCTTCTGATTAGTCTGTTTGTTTGTTTGGGGGAGGAAACAACACCATCAGTTTACACCATCAGTATGAAGGTCAGTCTGAGAGACGACTAGATCTGTGACCCTTCAGGGCACAGGTCTCCACCAGCTCAGGTCACATCAACCTGTGAGGGCAACAGTCACCCCCACAGGGTGACTGTTACGTCACCCTGTGATGGCAACAGTCACCCCCACAGGGTGGCTGTTACGTCACCCTGTGATGGCAACAGTCACCCCCACAGGGTGACTGTTACGTCACCCTGTGAGGTCAACAGACACCCTGTGAGGGCAACAGTCACCCCCACAGGGTGACTGTAACGTCACCCTATGAGGGCAACAGTCACCCCCACAGGGTGACTGTAACGTCACCCTGTGAGGGCAACAGTCACCCCCACAGGGTGACTGTTACGTCACCCTGTGAGGTCAACAGACACCCTGTGAGGGCAACAGTCACCCTGTGAGGGCAACAGTCACCCCCACAGGGTGACTGTAACGTCACCCTATGAGGGCAACAGTCACCCCCACAGGGTGGCTGTTACGTCACCCTGTGATGGCAACAGTCACCCCCACAGGGTGACTGTTACGTCACCCTGTGAGGACAACAGTCACCCTGGGGGGTGACTGTTACGTCACCCTGTGAGGGCAACAGTCACCCTCACAGAGTGACTGCTAGGTCACCCTGTGAGGGTGACGTAACAGTCACTGGTGGTGACTATGTTTCACCCCTGCAGGCAACTGTTACGTCACGCTGCGGGTGACGTAACACGGACGGACGGACGGACGGACGGACGGACGGACGGACGGACGGACGGACGGACGGACGGACGGACGGGGGATG
>CM076968.1:58490775-58495775 GCA_039105355.1 Benthosema pterotum | reverse complement strand
GAAACTAGAATCTAGTGTCAGAAACTAGAATCTAGTGTCAGAAACTAGAATCTAGTGTCAGAAACTAGAATCTAGTCAGGACAAACTGGTTTGTCCTGACTAGATGAGAGGATGAGAGGATCCACCTGAACTGAAGCCACACCCACAGCTTTAGTTGCATGATAAAGGGGGAGGAGTTAGGGGAGGGGCTGAGCATGTGATGTCACTATATTGAAGTTTTTTCATTGGCACGTTTGACTGGAAAGGTTCAGCCCCCAGGAAGAAACACTAAATACAAAGGGAAGACATCATTGCACATAAAAAACACACCAAGGGGTCTATTTACATACTGTCACCTCTTAAACATGTACAACATTGGAAAAAATACAAAAATCACGGCACCCTCTCTTTAAATCATCACTTGATGCATATCCTAAACACACAAACATCCTAATAATATGATATCCTTCTGTTATCACAGCAGATCACCAATCTGGTGTTTTTTTTGTCCTTCTCCCAGCCGATGTGTTTTGTGTCCATTAGTCCTGTTTTCTAAATCTCCGTGGGTGATTGTAAACTGTGGGAAGTGTGTGTGTCTCTGATGTCTTGGTACAATGGAGGACAGATGGTTAGAGGAGAGATGGAGCTCCGTTTACACTTTTTAAACAAAGCTTTGTAAACCACACACACGCTCACGCGCACACACACGCACGCACACACACAGAGAAAAGAAAAGCACAAAGCAGTCATGCACTCAGTCATGCATGAATTTTTCTCTATCTTTCCTCCTTAATCTGTAGTCGGATGTTCATTAATTAGACATTAGACATTTCTGCATCCATGTCTGTAATGTCAATAGGACATGATTCAATTAGAGACGAACGCATGCACACACACACACACACACACACACACACACACACACACACACACACACACACACACACACACACACACACACACACACACACACACACACACACACACACACACACAGCACTGACTCAGGTGTCCGCATCCAAAGATAAATGCATCCTGACCAATAGGCGGTTGACAACCGCTTTACTATTGGGCGGCTGTGGCTCAGGAGGTAGAGCAGGTCGTCCAATGACCCGTGGGTCGGCGGTTCGAATCCCGGCTCCTCCTGTCTATGTGTCGAAGTGTCCTTGGGCAAGACACTGAACCCCAAATTGCCTCCAATGAGTTGGTCGGTGTGAGCTGGCCAACATTGGTGTGTGAATGTGTGAAGTGGGGACGCTGGCGTCGACTGTTCGCCGCTCTACTTCCCAATGTATGAATGAATGGACCATTGTAAAGCGCTTTGAGCACTTGGAAAAGCGCTATAAAAATGCAATCCATACTATTGGCCACGACCCTAACAGTCCTGTCTTTCTTCAGCGGTCCTACTAAACCTAACCCAAAACCCCCACTGATAGAATAGCTGAGAGGACAGATAGGATATCTGCTGCGACTGATAGGATATCTGCTGCGACTGATAGAATACCTGAGAGGACAGATAGGATATCTGCTGCGACTGATAGGATATCTGCTGCAACTGATAGGATATCTGAGAGGACAGATAGGATATCTGCTGCGACTGATAGGATATCTGAGAGGACAGATAGGATATCTGCTGCGACTGATAGAATACCTGACAGGAGAGATAGGATATCTGCTGCGACTGATAGGATATCTGCTGCGACTGATAGAATACCTGAGAGGACAGATAGGATATCTGCTGCGACTGATAGGATATCTGCTGCGACTGATAGGATATCTGCTGCGACTGATAGAATACCCAAGAGGACAGATAGGATATCTGCTGCGACTGATAGGATATCTGCTGCGACTGATAGGATATCTGAGAGGACAGATAGGATATCTGCTGCGACTGATAGGATATCTGAGAGGACAGATAGGATATCTGCTGCGACTGATAGGATATCTGCTGCGACTGATAGGATATCTGCTGCGACTGATAGGATACCTGAGAGGACAGATAGGATATCTGCTGCGACAGATAGGATATCTGCCACGGCAGATATAGAAAAAGGTCAGGGGGGGATGGGGGGAGTTCCGGGGGGAATCCGACTGATAGTAACAGTCGCTACTTTTTTCCGTCTACCACAAAAAAACGTAACTATTGGTCGAGACACATTTACTGGTACGACCTTCTGTCTCCGTCTGCTTCGGTCGCAAGTTGATTTCACATCTCCTGAGCATGCACGCACACGCACACGCATGTGCACGCACACACACACACACACACACACACACACACACACACACACACACACACACACACACACACACACACACAGTGTTAGGATGAAGTCAGGATGACTCAATGATCACAGAGACTCGTCTGAATCATTTTATGATCCACTTAGTAATGCTGTCCCTCCCTCCTCTTTACACACTCTCACACTCACAGCTGTCTGTGTGTGTGTGTGTGTGTGTGTGTGTGTGTGTGTGTGTGTGTGTGTGTGTGTGTGTGTGTGTGTGTGTGTGTGTGTGTGTGTGTGTGTGTTGTGTGTGTTGTCTTGAAAATGAATTCACTCAGATGTTTAAATATAATTTAACTCTTGAGAGTGTAAAATGAAAGGGAGGATTGTGACCCTCCCACCCCCAACATGCACGCACGCACGCACACACACGCACACACACACACACACACACACGCACACGCACACACACACACACACACACACACACACACACACACACACACACACACACACACACACACGTCTCCAACGGGAAGGTTGCCGTGGAGACAGGTGTGGATGCTCTTGCTCAGGTGCAGCACACACACACACACACACACACACACACACACACACACACACACACACACACACACACACACACACACACACACACACACACATTCACAGTGTGACAAGCTATACTAATGTATATCCATTTCTACAATTGCTTTAATTGTTGCGTGTGTGACAGACAGACAGACAGACAGACAGACAGACAGACAGACAGACAGACAGACAGACAGACAGACAGACAGACAGACAGACAGACAGACAGACAGACAGACAGACAGGTGGTGTTATAGACTCCTTCAGCCTCTCATCATCTCTTCTATCCCAGTGTTTCACATCGACAGCAGCAGCATCAGATTCTGAACTGAACACAGACTGTGTTTTGTAAAGGTTTAAATGATTATTAGGGATGGTACCTGGGTTATGTTTTAGTAGTAAAAACACTCACACTTTACCATCTATAGACCATCTGTCACAGACTAGCAGCAGCAGCACAGAGATGAGAGATCTTTCACTGCCTTTTATTATTTTCTGCTCTTCCACCTGAGTGAGTTGTTGTTTCTATAGCGACTCTATTCTAGGATCAATCTGTCCTGAAGTCTGTCCTACAGTCAGTCTCCAGGATAGGACACCAAACCCTAGAACTGTAGGATGTAGAGGAGAGATAATCTGTCCTATACAGTCTCTAGGATAGGACACCAAACCCTGGAACTGTAGGATGTAGAGGAGAGAGTGAATCTGTCCTAGTCTCTAGGATAGGAAACCAAACCCTAGAACTGTAGGATGTAGAGCAGAGAGTGAATCTGTCCTATACAGTCTCTAGGATAGGAAACAAAACCCTCAAACTGTAGGATGTAGAGGAGAGAGTGAATCTGTCCTACAGTCTCTAGGATAGGACACCAAACCCTAGAACTGTAGGATGTAGAGGAGAGAGTGAATCTGTCCTATACAGTCTCTAGGATAGGACACCAAACCCTAGAACTGTAGGATGTAGAGGAGAGAGTGAATCTGTCCTATACAGTCTCTAGGATAGGACACAAAACCCTAGAACTGTAGGATGTAGAGGAGAGAGTGAATCTGTCCTATACAGTCTCTAGGATAGGACACAAAACCTAGAACTGTAGGATGTAGAGACAGTGAATCTGTCCTAGTCTCTAGGATAGGAAACAAAACCCTGGAACTGTAGGATGTAGAGGAGAGAGTTAATGAAGCAGAGACAGACAAACCCTTGCGGGTCCATTTGGTTTCATGTTTACACCCCCAAGAGTTAAAATATTTATCGTGTGAATTAGCCCAACTTAGTCTACACAACTAGAGAATGTAGAAGATTAATGGTCATTTTGATCTGTATGTTCCAGGCAAGCATCTAGCACGTTCTAGTGCATTTTGGAAGTGCCACTAGTGCATTTTGGATCTTGTCCAGGCCACTAGGTGGCGCAGGCCACCGGGAAAACTCCCTGTACTGCAGATGGCCAATCCGCCCCTGGAGGAAACAGAATCTGTGCTGGAGAAGTCTCCTCTCAACTAAACACGTGTGGGAGAGGAAAAGGAATCTGTGCTGGAGAAGTCGTCAGGTCGGTCGGTTTGCCTCAGTAGAAGTCGTCAGGTCGGTCGGTTTGCCTCAGTAGAAGTCGTCAGGTCGGTCGGTTTGCCTCAGTAGAAGTCGTCAGGTCGGTCGGTTTGCCTCAGTAGAAGTCGTCAGGTCGGTCGGTTTGCCTCAGTAGAAGTGGGCAGGTCGGTTTGCCTCAGTAGAAGTGGGCAGGTCGGTTTGCCTCAGTAGAAGTGGGCAGGTCGGTTTGCCTCAGTAGAAGTGGGCAGGTCGGTTTGCCTCAGTAGAAGTCGGCAGGTCGGTTTGCCTCAGTAGAAGTGGGCAGGTCGGTTTGCCTCAGTAGAAGTGGGCAGGTCGGTTTGCCTCAGTAGAAGTGGGCAGGTCGGTTTGCCTCAGTAGAAGTCGGCAGGTCGGTTTGCCTCAGTAGAAGTCAGCAGGTCGGTTTGCCTCAGTAGAAGTCGGCAGGTCGGTTTGCCTCAGTAGAAGTCGGCAGGTCGGTTTGCCTCAGTAGAAGTCGGCAGGTCGGTTTGCCTCAGTAGAAGTGGGCAGGTCGGTTTGCCTCAGTAGAAGTGGGCAGGTCGGTTTGCCTCAGTAGAAGTCGGCAGGTCGGTTTGCCTCAGTAGAAGTCGGCAGGTCGGTTTGCCTCAGTAGAAGTCGGCAGGTCGGTTTGCCTCAGTAGAAGTGGGCAGGTC
>CM076968.1:58470775-58485775 GCA_039105355.1 Benthosema pterotum | reverse complement strand
TGACCCTGGGGGGTTTGTTCCCCGTGCACCACGCCCCTCCTGGGGGGACGGGGACCGCCTGCGGGGACATCAGGGGGTCTGCGGGGGTCCAGCGGCTGGAGGCCATGATGTACGCCGTGGACCAGATCAACCTGGACCCCCTGCTGCTGCCCAACGTCACTCTGGGAGCCAGGCTGCTGGACAGCTGCTCCAGAGACAGCTACGCTCTGGAGCAGTCCCTGAGCCTGGTGCAGGGCCCTGATGGACAGGGACTCCACCCTCCTGGACGCCGTACGCTGCACCAACGGAGAGCCACCGCTAGTCCACAGGGAGCAGAGGGTGGTGGGCGTGGTGGGGGCGGGGCTAAGCTCTGTCTCTATCATGGTGGCCAACATCCTCAGGCTGTTCCAGGTAAGACCAGGTCCCTGAGACACCTAGACCACCTCCCCACACCCCCAGACTACACCCCAGACCCTAGACCACCTCCTTACACACCTAGACCACCTCCTCACACACCTAGACCACCTCCTGACACACCTAGACCCAGACCTCCTCCTTACACCTAAACCACCTCCCTGACACCTAGACCACCTTCCTGACACACCTAGACCCCAGACCTCTCCTTACACACCTAGACCACCTCCTCACACACCTAGACCACTCCCCACACTAGACCCTAGACCACCTCCTCACACCCCAGACTACACCCAGACTATGGTAGAACACTTAATTAACAATTAATTGTTTTACTTCTGTCTTGAAGTTTAATATTTGGCACTCGTTCATGGAGGAAATTGTTCTTCATTTGGGCACCAAAATTTGGTGCCCAAATGTGGAAGTAGACCCTACCTCCAGTGGTCTTCCAGGTGCGTCAAAACGGCAACTTGTATTGAAATGAAGGACAAGGGGGCGGGGCTATCACTCCATTTATCCATTTAAGCCAGCATTTTATTACTCTGAGGGAAGGACCTGTGGTGTGTGTGTGTGTGTGTGTGTGTGTGTGTGTGTGTGTGTGTGTGTGTGTGTGTGTGTGTGTGTGTGTTTGTGTGTGTGTGTGTGTGTGTGTGTGTGTGTGTGTGTGTGTGTGTGTGTGTGTGTGTGTGTGTGTGTGTGTGTGTGTGTGTGTGTGTGTGTGTGTGTGTATCGTAGTTCTGGAGACATTGTCTCGTCTCGAGAACCGAGAAGAAGGACTTTTTTCGTCGTTCTGGTCTTGTATTTGTGTCGCCTCAATTATTATCTTGACCCCACAAAGTCCTAGTCTCTTCTCCATCTTGTCGCGATCAGGTAGTGGTGCTGAAAGGACAGCTCCCTGTATACTGTATCTGTATACTGTAGTGGTGCTGAAAGGACAGCTCCCTGCATACTGTATCTGTAGTGGTGCTGAAAGGACAGCTCCCTGCATACTGTATCTGTAGTGGTGCTGAAAGGACAGCTCCCTGCATACTGTATCTGTAGTGGTGCTGAAAGGACAGCTCCCTGTATACTGTATCTGTAGTGGTGCTGAAAGGACAGCTCCCTGCATACTGTATCTGTAGTGGTGCTGAAAGGACAGCCCCCTGTATACTGTATCTGTAGTGGTGCTGAAAGGACAGCTCCCCGCACACTGTATCTGTATCTGTAGTGGTGCTGAAAGGACAGCTCCCTGCATTTTGGGAGCTGTCCATTTTGTGAGCTAAAAAGGGAGAAATTTCACATATAGCAGAAAATCTGAAAATGGTTGCAATTGGGCCAAACAAGTTGCAACATAAACCCTTTAACTTGTTTTTGTTTCCTTAATATGTTAGAAATAACACATCAAAAGTCCTAAGAAATCCAAGTAGGGGAACATAGTAAAAATGCTGAAATAGATGAGCTCAGAAATCCCCATTGATGTGAAATGAAAATGTTTAATACTGCAGAATTACAGAAGAATTGCAGAATTACATAGAAACTGTGTCTGATGTAGTAAATTGATTGTCCAAGAGTTCATTTATTTATTTATTTTATTTTGGCAAAGGGAAATTCTTAATATTAATGCATTTTGCGAGAGGAAAAAGGGACAAATTTCACAGACAAGAAATAATCAGAAAATGTTGCAATAAAAGATAATACTATAAACATAACTTTAACCTCACAAAACATGAATATATAATATATAACCTATTCAACATCGTGCACTTTGAACCAGACTTGTGTTTGTGTAACACCCGGGATTCGAAACCGGGTCTCCACCGTGAAAGTCCAACATCTTAACCACTAGACCAAAAGGGACATCCCCTTGGTACGGGGGCAGATACTAGACTTTGGAGGTCATCACGACAGAGGCTGTAGCCACCAGCTGCACTCACCTCCCTATTGACCTCCTTCCACAGGGAAACGCGATCCGGGTCACGGCACCACTGTAACACCCGGGATTCGAACTCAGGTCTCCACCGTGAAAGTCCAACATCTTAACCACTAGACCAAAGGGACATCCCCTTGGTCCGCGGGCAGATACTAGACTTTGGAAGCCATCACGACAGAGGCTGTAGCCACCTGCTACACTTGCACACCCTGTGTCTTTGCAGTTTACACATGCAACAGAGCAGACAATGTTTCTTGCAAGTGCACCTCAGGCTGCTGCAGTTGGTCTTGCAGGTGCATCTGAAGACCCATAGCAGTTCCTGAGCTGGAGGTATGTCTGTCTGGAAAGGGATAATCACCCCATCATTATCCCCATTCTTGCGGCAAGAGCACTCATGCAGTTCCCTTCCACTGCTGTACTTGATAATGTGGTACTTTGTTGCTGTGGCTGGAGATGGCAGACTCTCTGGCTTTACAAGAGATGCTTCTTGCAAGTGCACTTCAGGCTGCTGCGGTCGGTCTTGCAGGGAGACCCCTCTCATAGCATTTTCTGAACTGGAGGTATGTCTGTCTGGACGGGGATAAGTGTAGCAGGCGGCTGCACTGATGGCGTGATGGCCTCTAAAGTCTAGTATCTGCCCCTGGACCAATGGGATGTCCCTTTGGTCTGGGAGCAGAATAAAGAAATTTGGTCCCTTTGGCGTGAAAGTCCAACACTTAACCACTGTTAAGTGTTGGACTTTCAGGCGGGAGACCCGAGTTCGAATCCTGGGCGTTACATAATCACCCCATCACTCTCTTCCCATCCCCATTCTTGCGGGAAGTCTGAGGAGGGTCTTGACTCATTAGCATTAAGATGCAAGCATTTTTGTAAGAAGTTGGCATCTTTTGTGGAGCCAGAGAGTCTGCTACCTTCAGCCACAGCAGCAAAGTACCACAGTCTCAGTGTCTACTACCAAATACAGCAGTGGAAGGGAACTGCATGAGTGCTCTTGCCGCAACAACTGGGATGGGAAGAGAATGATGGGGTGCTTATCCCTGTCCAGACAGACATACCTCCAGCTCAGGAACTGCTATGGGTCTTCAGATGCACCTGCAAGACCAACTGCAGCAGCCTGACGTGCACTTGCAAGAAGCATTGACTGCTCTGTTGCATGTGTAAACTGCAAAGACACAGGGTGCGCACACACAAGTCTGGAAGTGATGATGATGATGATGATGATAATTTTACAATATACAATGTAAACACTAAAAACTGTAATACATTAGGTGATGATGAAGGTGTTGAATCATTTATATGTTATGACAGCATTGCTTTTGTAACTTTTACGTTTTGTGATGTTAAATTTATGTTTATAGTATTATCTTTTATTGCAACATTTTCTGACTATATTTCTTGTCAGTGAAATATATATACTCGCAAAATGCATTAATTTCCTTTTGCCAAAATAAAAAAAATAAAATAAAAAATAAACTCTTGGACAATCATTTTACTGCATCAGACAAAGTTTCTATGTAATTCTGCAAATTATTAAACCTTTTCACTGGACACAAGCTAAGAAGACCTCCATAAATCTGTTTTAACATGGGCAAAAATCGGAAATTGTGACATCATCTATTTCAGCATTTTTCACTATGTTCCCCTACTTGGATTTCGACTTTTGATATGTTATTCCTAACATATTAAGGAAACAAAAACAAGTTAAAGGGTTTCTGTTGCAACTTGTTTTGCCCTATTGCAACCATTTTTCTGATTCTATAATCTATACGAAATTTGTCCCTTATTAGCTCACAAAATGCATTAATATTAAGATTTTCCTTTTGCAATAAATGAAAAAAAACTCTTGAACAATCATTTCACAGAATCAGACATAGTTTCTATGTAATTCTGCAAAGTATTGAACATTTTCTTTAGACACAAGCTAAGAAAACATACATAAATCTAATTTTTAAATAGGCAAAAATCGGAAATTGTGACATCATCTATTTCAGCATTTTTCACCATGTTCCCCTACTTGGATTTCTTAGGACTTTTGATATGTTATTCCTAACATATTAAGGAAACAAAAAAAGTTGAAAGAGTTTCTGTTGCAATTTGTTTGAGGTTACCCCCCTTTTTTTCTTAGATTGCCTGTACTAGTAACACCTGTAAAAGACTGCTGCTGCTGTGCTGCTGTGCTGCTGCTGCTGCTGCTGCTGCTGCTGCTGCTGCTTACAATTTACGTTGCATTTAGCAGCTCTTAATCCAGAGTGACTTACATTATATCTGTATAATGTAATATATATGTATATATGCTATATACATACATGTATGATTTACATTATACAGAACATACAGTATATATGCTATATACTATCTGGGACACCTAGGTTGGTACTGCAAGTGCTATGGGCTGAGACAGACAGACAGACAGACAGACAGACAGACAGACAGACAGACAGACAGACAGACAGACAGACAGACAGACAGACAGACAGATGCACATATAGATAGACAGTCATCATCAACAACACATCATTGCCACAGACAGACAGACAGGTCATCAACACATCCTTACTATCGCTGGCCTCCTCAATGGCTCTTGATTGCCTGCTGACACTCTTGTAATTATAGTC
The DNA here is from genome assembly GCA_039105355.1 of Benthosema pterotum. Taxonomy (NCBI): domain Eukaryota; kingdom Metazoa; phylum Chordata; class Actinopteri; order Myctophiformes; family Myctophidae; genus Benthosema; species Benthosema pterotum. The sequence goes on along the minus strand of CM076968.1, from coordinate 58,480,858 downwards.
TACAGCATGTTTTCTTGTTGGAGAGACTGAGAGGATGAGAGGAGGGGAGGGAGGGGAGAGGAGAGGAGAATAGAGGAGAGGAGAATAGAGGAGAGGAGAGGAGAGGAGAGGAGAGGAGAGGAGAGGAGAATAGAGGAGAGGAGAATAGAGGAGAGGAGAATAGAGGAGAGGAGAGGAGAGGAGAATAGAGGAGAGGAGAGGAGAGGAGAGGAGAATAGAGGAGAGGAGAGGAGAGGAGAGGAGAGGAGAGGAGAAGAGAGGAGAGGAGAGGAGAGGAGAGGAGAGGAGAGGAGAGGAGAGGAGAAGAGAGGAGAGGAGAGGAGAGGAGAGGAGAGGAGAGGAGAGGAGAGGAAGGGGGAGGAGAGGAGAGGAGAATAGAGGAGAGGAGAGGAGAAGAGAGGAAGGGGGAGGAGAGGAGAGGAGAGGAAGGGAGAGGAGAGGAGAGGAGAGGAGAGGAGAGGAGAGGAGAGGAGAGGAGAGGAGAGGAGAGGAGAGGAGGAGGAAGAGGAGAGGAGAGGAGAGGAGGAAAGGAGAGGAGAGGAGAGGAGAATAGAGGAGAGGAGAATAGAGGAGAGGAGAATAGAGGAGAGGAGAGGAGAGGAGAGGAGAGGAGAGGAGAGGAGAAGAGAGGAGAGGAGAGGAGAGGAGAATAGAGGAGAGGAGAATAGAGGAGAGGAGAATAGAGGAGAGGAGAAGAGAGGAGAGGAGAATAGAGGAGAGGAGAGGAGAGGAGAGGAGGGGAGGGCTGGTATGCCAATGTCTGTTGTGTTTATTTCATAGCATCCTCTCCTCCTCTCCTCTAACTAACTAATGGACTGTCTGTGTTCTCAGCAGGACAAAGTGCTTTTTAAAAGAAGTGCAACCGCACACCAGTGTTCGGGGATCTCCAGAGGCCTATTCATACTTTCATACTGTAGTTTTAGGTGATAAGGTGAAGTCCAGAGGCCTATTCATACTGTCTCTAGTTTTAGGTGATAAGGTGAAGTCCAGAGGCCTATTCATACTATGTCTAGTTTTAGGTGATAAGGTGTGCAGCCAAGCAGTGGTCTGTAAAAACAGGAGAGTTTGTGAGTTTGAGTCTCTTATCAGCTTTTGTTGAAAACAGAGAGCTGTGTTTGTGTGAACGGTGAGTCTCTTACTATTGAGGCTCTGTGACGTCATGCTGTAGTTTAGAACAGTGGTCCGGGGACCACCAGTGGTCCAGGGACCACCAGTGGTCCTTGAGAGGGTTCCACCTTAACCAGATGTAACTCTTTGAGAATGTTAAAATGAAACACCACTAAAACGTTAAAGATGGAGTGCCATGAAATTTTTCTACCCTAAAACATGATCACCAGGTATTAATGTTATATGAAAAGTAAGATTTTTTTTCCCAAAAAGTGTACAGTGTTTGTTAAACTGTCATTGTTATGATTCCACCCTACCAGTTCATTAAGTATGTCTGGTTTGCCTGGTGGGTGGTGATGGGTGGAGATTCATCTGAACTGAAGCCACGCCCACAGCTTTAGTTGCATGATAAAGGGGGAGGAGTTAGGGGAGGGGCTGAGCACATGTCACTATATTGAAGTTTTTTTCATTGGCACGTTTGACTGGAAAGGTTTCAGACCCCAGGAAGAAACCCTAAATACAAAGTGAAGACATCACTGCACATAAAAACACACCAAGGGGTCTATTTTACATACTGTCACCTCTTAAACATGTACAAAATTGGAAAAAATACAAAAATCACGGCACCGCCTCTTTAAAATGAAACACCACTATAACATTAATGATCTTCAGGAACAGATTGCCACAGTCAATAATGCATTTGTGGTGTGTGTCTTTTTGCAGATCAATTAAGACAAACCACAGCCTAAGTATCTGTTTAACCAGAGAATATCCAGCCAGCAGATGCTTAACAGGCTTTTAGCACACACCTCTTTATGGTCCACATGCATATATGCATGGACACGCACACACACACATGCACGCATGTGTGTATATGCACACACATGCAAACGTACACACACGCACATAGGAAGGGCGAAACCCACTTGCGCACTATTCTATGAGATTATTCTTATTATTCTATGTGATTATTCTATGAGTTTCTTATTCTGTGAGTTAGAGCCTGTGCACGTAGAAGCCGTGCACATAGAAGAGAGAGAGAGAGAGACAGACAGACAGACAGACAGACAGACAGACAGACAGACAGACAGACAGACAGACAGACAGACAGACAGACAGACAGACAGGCATACAGACAGAGAGCAGTGTAGGTGTGACTCCCTCATTGTGCTCATCAGAGGATAAGGTATGATGTCATCATGTGGCACTAGCACCGCCTGTCACACATCTCAGACTCCTTCTCACTCACACTGCCAGAGCCTTACAATAGACAGAGTTGAAACTCACTCTGTATTTATGGTCTCTACCAGAGCCTTACAATGGACAGAGTTGAAACTCACTCTGTATTTACTGTATGGTCTCTACCAGAGCCTTACAATAGACAGAGTTGAAACTCACTCTGTATTTATGGTCTCTACCAGAGCCTTACAATAGACAGAGTTGAAACTCACTCTGTATTTATGGTCTCTACCAGAGCCTTACAATAGACAGAGTTGAAACTCACTCTGTATTTACTGTATGGTCTCTACCAGAGCCTTACAATAGACAGAGTTGAAACTCACTCTGTAAGTATGGTGATATTCCTCCTCTCTACCAGAGCCTTACAATAGACAGAGTTGAAACTCACTCTGTATTATGGTGATATTCTGTATATAATATATACAGAGTTTATTTATGTGAAGAGTGAAAATGCTGCATGTATTTGGCACCTCATAATTGTAAAGCAAACAGGCCATTCATTTTAACCTGCTGCTACTGCAGTGATTTTGCTCCTTGTGTGTTAAACATGTGTCAGAATCTGTGCCTGGAGGCAGATATCTCTGTCATGTTGTATGGGCAGGGATTTGTTTTTTAAACAGAGCAGATATCTCTGTCATGTTGTATGGGCAGGGATTTGTTTTTTTAAACAGAGCAGATATCTCTGTCATGTTGTATGGGCAGGGATTTGTTTTTTAAACAGAGCAGATATCTCTGTCATGTTGTATGGGCAGGGATTTGTTTTTTAAACAGAGCAGATATCTCTGTCATGTTGTATGGGCAGGGATTTGTTTTTTAAACAGAGCAGATATCTCTGTCATGTTGTATGGGCAGGGATTTGTTTTTTAAACAGAGCAGATATCTCTGTCATGTTGTATGGGCAGGGATTTGTTTTTTAAACAGAGCAGATATCTCTGTCATGTTGTATGGGCAGGGATTTGTTTTTTAAACAGAGCAGATATCTCTGTCATGTTGTATGGGCAGGGATTTGTTTTTTAAACAATCTGTGCGTGGAGGCAGATATCTCTGTCGAGTTGTATGGGCAGGGATTTGTTTTTTAAACAATCTGTGCATGGAGGCAGATATCTCTGTCATGTTGTATGGGCAGGGATTTGTTTTTTAAACAATCTGTGCGTGGAAAGCAGATATCTCTGTCGAGTTGTATGGGCAGGGATTTGTTTTTTAAACAGAGGAGAAAAAATATAGTCAGATCATTAGCGCCCTCTACTGGTCAATGTTTCAGAATCCTCCAATCACAGCCCTCCTTGGCGTCATGTGATCCTCCTTCTCCTAGACTCCCACAGATAAACTTTTCTGAAAAACAACATGGCTGCCGCTGCCTCACTGACATGGACAGAAACAAGGATTTTATGACTTTTTTATTCTCCTAAATGAACATTTTGAGAACTGTTGAGGGAAATGATTCAATTAAAACTAAAAACAAATTGTAAAAACAATTTGAATTATCATTTTTAATAATACTTAGTGTTTTTTTTTGTTTTGTTACCATGTAACATGTTCTTTGAGGCTCCTTTCTTCTGAGAGTGTACAAATAGAGACAACATGTGTATGCTCTTGAATTCCACCATGAAAAATGGGTGGAATTCCCTTCAATTGGCCTGTGTGTCTCATTATGTTACCATGTGTCTCATGTGTCTCACGCTGCCTGTTGCCATGTGTCTCATCATGTTGCCTGTTGCCATGTGTCTCATCACGCTGCCTGTTGCCATGTGTCTCATCATGTTGCCTGTTGCCATGTGTCTCATCATGTTGCCTGTTGCCATGTGTCTCATCATGTTGCCTGTTGCCATGTGTCTCATCATGTTGCCTGTTGATGTTGACATTGTTAATTGATGTTGATCAAAATATTGCTAGTGTATCAGGGCATTTAGGCTCTGGTTATCTGCACATGATTTATTGTTTTCCCTGGACACTAGTCGCTGCCCCCTGCTGTTGGGGTTGTGAAGTGCAACACGCTTCCAACAAGGTGGAACCTCTGGTTGATTAGGGAAGAGAGAGAGAGGGGGACAGGCACAGGGGGAAGGGTTTGAGAGGGGGACAGGCACAGGGGGAAGGGTTTGGACGACGCACAGCTGTGTGTGAGTGTGGGCTGAAGCAGACAGGTTCCATGTGAACAATAGTGAGTGAAGAAGTGAAGAGACAGTGAAGAAATAGTTCATCAGTGTAGAAATGAAGACATAAGAAGGCAATAAGAAGAGAAACGTTTTTTTTTTTGTTTGTTTGTTTGGTTGTTATGGACCCTCACCTTTACACTGAGACACACACACACACACACACACACACACACACACACACACACACACACACACACACACACACACACACACACACACACACACACACACACACACACACACACACACAAAACAAACAAAGCTGTGGAGTTTGGAGTTTGTTTGGCTGTGAGTGGAAAGAACTAATGGACCGTTGGATTACAACTCCACTGGAAAACACAGGTAGGACAAGTCTCCATAATGACACAGACAGCGCTCCAAACTGAACACTCAGAGGCACAGCTCATGTTTTATTTAGCTGCCAGGGGCAGGTGGGCGACCCTTAGTGTTTTATTAGTGTTTTATTTACCCTACAGGGGCAGATGGGCGACCCTTAGTGTTTTATTAGTGTTTTATTTAGCTGCCAGGGGCAGGTGGGCGACCCTTAGTGTTTTATTAGTGTTTTATTTAGCTGCCAGGGGCAGGTGGGCGACCCTTAGTGTTTTATTTAGCTGCCAGGGGCAGGTGGGCGACCCTTAGTGTTTTATTAGTGTTTTATTTAGCTGCCAGGGGCAGGTGGGCGACCCTTAGTGTTTTATTAGTGTTTTATTTAGCTGCCAGGGGCAGGTGGGCGACCCTTAGTGTTTTATTAGTGTTTTATTTAGCTGCCAGGGGCAGGTGGGCGACCCTTAGTGTTTTATTAGTGTTTTATTTAGCTGCCAGGGGCAGGTGGGCGACCCTTAGTGTTTTATTAGTGTTTTATTTAGCTGCCAGGGGCAGGTGGGCGACCCTTAGTGTTTTATTTAGCTGCCAGGGGCAGGTGGGCGACCCTTAGTGTTTTATTTAGCTGCCAGGGGCAGGTGGGCGACCCTTAGTGTTTTATTAGTGTTTTATTTAGCTGCCAGGGGCAGGTGGGCGACCCTTAGTGTTTTATTAGTGTTTTATTTAGCTGCCAGACCCCTAGTATTTTATTTGGCAGGTGGTGTGAATAATTGCCCAGCCCCTGGGTAATTATACACCTGCCAATTGTGTTTCCCCAAACTTTTGTGTTACCCTGATGACGTACAGACAGCAGGGAAGACCATAGGAGTTAGACAACTCCCCTCTCTGCAGTCTATTTATGAGCAGGACACTTTAAAACAGGCTAACAACATTGTCAGTGATGTTACCCATGTTTTAAACCATGAGTTTGTACTTCTGCCCTCTGGGAGAAGGTACCTAAGGAAGTGGAAGAACATCAGGTTTTAAAAATCGTTTGTACCTGCGTCAATTAACAGTTTTCTTGCCGTTGAAATAGATCTACGTCTCCCGTTATCATTATGAAATATAGTTCCGACTGATGCCGCTGCCATTGGGCTACGTCTCTACGTTGCTTACCGTCGCTGGTTTGATACGATCCCCATGCTAACAGCAGCGTGCAGCGACCGCATATTCCATTGACAGACCATAATAAGGGACGGACCAAACCGGAAACCGGAAGTGTGTGTCGCCAACTAACTTGTCCGTCGGGAAACATGGACCGAAATATGAAATATGACTTTTAGATGAAAATCGCAGGCACTGGCTACCTCAAAAAATATGAAAAAGGGCTGGCACTGGGTGTGTTAAAATGTTGAACGAAGCTTTGAAACATCATTGAATGTAAGAGGCCAGATTTTTACACTGTGTGCATTGTGGAATGTTGTTTCCCTGTTCTGTATTGTGTTGTCTTTTTGTTCTATGTATGGCTGTTGCGGGGGTGAAAGACCAATACAAATTGACCCTGGGGACAATAAAGTTTACCTTGAACCTTGGGAGAGAAGCATGGCTATTACAATAATACCAACATGTTTGGTGGGGCAGACTGGGCATTTAGGGGGGCATTGCCCCCCCACATGCCCATGCCTAGATCTGCCCCTGCCCCCCCCAATCTGCCCCACCATGTAATGAACCATCTGTGCATCTAAACAGCTTGTTGTGGTTTTATCTGTATCGACATTAAACATTGTGAGTGTTGTGTGTGTGTGTGTGTGTGTGTGTGTGTGTGTGTGTGTGTGTGTTGAGGGCGTGGTTGTGTGTGTGTGTGTGTGTGTGTGTGTGTGTGTGTGTGTGTGTGTGTGTGTGTGTGTGTGTGTGTGTGTGTGTGTGTGTGTGTGTGTGTGTGTGTGTGTGTGTGTGTGTGTGTGTGTGTGTGTGTGTGTGTTGAGGGCGTGAGTGTTGTGTGTGGTAGGGAGGCGCACCCATACTATTTTCAGTTACAGGACTTATATTAGGCAAGTAAAGCATCAATAATGACATCAGTTGTTGTTGAAGTTGCAACAGACACGCAGCATGCATAAAGCTAAAGGTCTGACTCAGAGAGTTTTCTGATTTTAATGATGAAAGGCTGTTGGTTTAGTGGTGACACAGCTGTAGTTGGTAGCAGTAGTAGTGTTTCACATCATTTTAAATATAAGCACTTGGGTTGTTTTGCATGCCATTGTGTTTGGTGGGGCAGTTGGGCATTTTGGGGGGCATTGCCCCCCCATACCCATGCCTAGATCTGCTGTTGTAGCGACAGAGGACTGTTCTATGTCCAGTCATGGCGTGTCACGGTGAAGCGAACAAATCCAAAGTGAAACGAAATGCGTTCTGACATATAAATGTTCCACGGCAGAACATTAGTCACAGTTTACTCTGTCTGACGGATCACTGACAGGCTCTGTGGAAATGAGACTGTTGACACAACACCTGTCTCTCTGTCTGTCTCTGTCGCTCTCTCTCTGTCTGTCTGTCTCTCTCTCCCGCTCTGTCTCACTGTCTGTCTCTGTCACTCTCTCTGTCTGCCTGTGTCTCTCTTCCCCTCTGTCTCTCTGTCTCTCTGTCTCTCTGTCTGTCTGTCTGTCTCTCTCTCTCTCTCTCTCTCTCTCTCTCTCTCTCTCTCTCTCTGTCTGTTCTGTCTGTCTGTCTGTCTGTCTCTGTCTGTCTGTCTCTCTCTCATCCCAGCAAACAGCAGGGTGTTATTCCGAGGATAGTCCTTGGATTGCAGGTCTCTGCTGATCTAGGAGCTGCAATCCAATTGGACTTTTAGTGACTTCAGTCTACACAGAGTGCATCACATCCATTTTTAAAATGCCTTTAATGATACACACATAATGTTGGTTGACCACACCTTTAATCTCTCGGTCGATCGCTCGCAATTCAGTGTTCGATCGGCTTTCAGCCACAATGCATTGTAGAGAAGGAGGGCTGTTGTTTTATCTGGTCTGTTCTTAGTTAACTAAGTTCAGATGGCAGTAGATGAAAAAGCGCCTGTGTTTAGTGGCTCAATAGAGGAGAGTTTCTGACTTAGTTCACCACCAGCGGCCATCTTACTAGTACTACGTACATCAATACAGTAGTATGCTCTGTGGCAGCTCAAACAAAAACAGCTATGACTTGCTCAAAACTTGACGGATTTACAAGCGAATTGCTTTATTATAAACGTTATCTACGTGGCCATGTCTACAGCTCCTATACTGTAGCTCAGTATATGTGCTGTCTAGGTGTAATACCGTATTTTCCGCACTATAAGGCGCACCGGATTATAAGGCGCACCTTGTAAAACTGATTTCATATATAAGGCGCACTGGATTATAAGGCGCAGAGAATAGAAGCTATTACAGTTAACACAGAATAGAAGCTACTGCAGTCAAACAATCCATATATAAGGCGCACTGGATTATAAGGCGCACTGTGGATTTTTGAGAAAATGAAAGGCTTTTAAGTGCGCCTTATAGTCCGGAAAATACGGTAGTCCTATCCCATATACTGTAGCAGCTGTCAGTGTCCCAGACACTCCAACGTGTTTTTCCTCTTCTGCAAAGCTTTTCATTAAGTGCTGAAATAAAAGCATACGACTATAAAGGAGAATGTTCTGTTCCTATAGGATCTGACAGAGTTCCGTTAAAGGAGAATGTTCTGTTCCTATAGGATCTGACAGAGTTCTATTAAAGGAGAATGTTCTGTTCCTATAGGATCTGACAGAGTTCCGTTAAAGGAGAATGTTCTGTTCCTATAGGATCTGACAGAGTTCCGTTAAAGGAGAATGTTCTGTTCCTATAGGATCTGACAGAGTTCCGTTAAAGGAGAATGTTCTGTTCCTATAGGATCTGACAGAGTTCCGTTAAAGGAGAGATGAAGAGAGAAAGCAGAACAAACAGCTGTTAGAGTTTACTGCTGACTCAGTTTACACTCATTAAGAATTAAAACACCTTATGGGAGGAAAGCAAAACAGTTGGCAAAGTACTGGCAGTCCTGGAGGGTTCCAGGGGGTCCCCAGATAAAGTACTGGCAGTCCTGGAGGGTTCCAGGGGGTCCCCAGATAAATGTGTGTATTTATAGTATGATACATTTATTACATTACATTACATTTTTATTTTTTCAGATTGGGTGTTACTGTTATCCCTTATACTTCAAGGTTCAAGGTTTTTTTATTTGTCACTCCAGTGTATGTCAGGACATATACAGGGATGAAATAGCGTTTCCATTTTCCACAGTGCAATAAGACAAGACAGTGCAATAAGACAATAGTCAAGACAATAGACAGTGCAATAAGACAAAGTCGAGACAATATATAGACGAGACAAACAATAGTTTGCAGACCAGTAAAGTGCAAACTGTACACCTAACTTGAGGTGAAGGTGCTAAGCTAACCAGGTGTGATAAAGTGGCAGTAGTGTGAAGCTAACAGACAGCTAGACAGGACATACAGTATATACAACTAGAAACTACAATATACTACAGCTAGAAACTACAACTAGAAATCTAAAAGCTATATACGAGACTATATAAGCTACAACTAAACAAACAACATACAGCCTACTATAGAGGTATACATGTGCAAGAGGATAGGATAAGATAGCAGCAGTTCAATACAGTCATTCAGTTGTATGCATGTGTTTGAGCTTGTGTGAGTGTGTGCATGTGCGTGAGTGTGTGTGCGTGTGTAAGAGGTAGTGGGTAGTTGAAAGTCCAGCGTCCGTGTGCATGTGTGTGTAGGGAGTTCAGCGTGTGCGTGTGTGCACGTGCACAGTGGAAGGGGGAGGAGTGGCAGAGTGAGGGGGTGCAGAGTGGGAGGGTGCACAGTGGCCTGCACAGTGGGAGGGAGTGGGAGGAGTTCAGCAGTCTATGTTCAGTCTGTGTTTTATAGACAGTGTTGTGTTCGACCTGCTTGGAATATTGGAACTTTGAGGAGTTTTCTGGATCTGGTGTTTGTGGCAAAACAACGGCATGAAGCGACAACACGGTTTATAATGTGTTAGGGTGTGTTTGCGGGCGGGTGCGTGGATGCGTCGTGTGTGTGTGTGTGTGTGTGTGTGTGTGTGTGTGTGTGTGTGTGTGTGTGTGTGTGTGTGTGTGTGTGTGTGTGTGAGCGCGCACGCATGTTCCAATGTATGTTCCCCTATTATTTTAGCAAGACAATGCCAAGCCTAAGGTTAGCCACAATGCAACTAATGGATCAACCTAGAGTTGCAATACGCTCCAT
>CM076968.1:58453275-58465775 GCA_039105355.1 Benthosema pterotum | reverse complement strand
GTGAAGGAACATTACATTGTGCTGTTTTCCTGGATGTCCCACGATACGATTCAGTATCGAATTTCTGGGTCACTCGATTCAAAAGCGATTTTTCGATCTTTTAGATTCTCGATTCAAAAAGATGCCCCCCTGCAATTCTAAAGCTTTCTTCTTTTCTACCAAATGGTTCAATGGGATTTCTGCATGATCTACCCCCCTGTTGTATTGTTTAAACAAAATGTGTACACAGCTTAATTGAGAGAGGAATAAAGCGAACGGACAGCTGCTATGAATGTGTACTCACCACACCAGGCTGAATTGGAATCCATGATGGAATTAAATGGAACAGTGACAAGCTGCCTAACGTCAGTTCACTGAGTTACATAAATCCTTTATTTGAGAGATATTCTGTTGAAATCTCATTCTCACACTGACTGAAACACACGGCGCCGCTGGCGGTGGCTATCCTACACTCATGAAGCGTAGACACTTCATGAGTGTAGGATAGCCTGGTAGCGTGGCTATTTTGCTGCTGTTGGCAAGACTGTATGATTGACAGTCGAGTCGCAGCTTGGCGCATGTTGACCCTTTGGTGAGATATTTTCACTTAAGCACCATTTGGACACAAGCCGACGCATCCTGACGCATGGCGCAAGGAGTCGTGCGTTGACGCTTTGCTGTAGACAAGGCATTAGGACCCTAAGGCTGAGACAGAGACCTAGTCCAAGACCAAGTTAATAGTGCTGGTTGGAAGGATTTTATCAGTAGAACGGTTGATTTCCACAACCTGCCCACACTGTGATTCTGATGAGCATCAATTTGACTTGGTATTATGTCAACGGTCATCGGCTTCCTAGAGTGGCCGACCAGACTAATCGGAGGTGCCGATTGGTCAGAGCTTTTTGTGGCATTTTCACCACTGAACCAGTAAGCGATGGAGAGCGCTCGGTGCAGAAACAGGACAGCCTTGTCTTCCAGTGCGAGACTTGATGGTTCCAAGCAACATATATAGTTTCAGACATGTTTTGTTGGTCGCTTTATAAGAGTTTACCTACAGCAGATTTACATAGCGAGACTTCTGCGATTGTTGCGTCCAGACATCAGGTTTACGCATTTGATGGAAACTGCGTCAGTAAGCAGATTGAGGTGTACATCTTCAACACAGTGTCTTTGTGCTGGAGGAAGTTGACCCCTGGAACACCACCAGGACCAGGAGAAGAACGCCACCTAGAGGTTCCCTCCATGCAATGTGGATACACAGCTGTTCTTATTGAAGATACCGTCTATCTCTGGGGAGGGAAGGTGTACCAAGGTTACTCCAATGTACTTTATGCATTTGATATTGATGCCCACACATGGTTCAAACCAAAGGTTCATGGACTAGCTCCAAAGGAGAGGCGTGGCCAATCAGCCTGTGTCTTGAGGAAGGACTTGATTATCCATGGAGGCTACTTGGACAGATACTTTAATGACACCTACAAGTTGGACACCAGAACAATGGTCTGGACTTTAATAGACGTCAGAGGAACTGAACCTCCTGCTACAGGATATCATTCTGCCACTATTATTGGAGCCAAGATGTTTGTATTTGGAGGCATCCCGTGTCGTCCAACCATCAGAGTATTTGACATGGAAACTAACCTCTGGATGGTCACACCTTCTGCACAGCTTGGTCCAGAAGAATGGCTGGGTCATTCAGCCTTTACCTACAATGGAGAGATGTACATTATTGGTGGGCCCAACGATGGCCAGACCTTCCATCATCTGTGGAAATTAACTCCAGAGACCTTCTCCTTGAACAAGGTTGAGGCCAAGGGGAAAGGACCGCCTCCTACGTATGGTATGACCTGTTGCATGGTGGGAGATCGTGTCTTCCTGCTTGGAGGAGATAAGGACCCTAATGACCTGTTCCTGTACATGTTAGACCTGAGCCCTAGCCTGAAGACCTTATGTAAGCTAGCAGTTATTCAGTACGGTCTGGATCAGTCTGGACTCCCACATAACATCAGGTGGGAACTGAGAGCTATGACTAACAACTGCAAAAACATATGGAGTCAGAACAGTCTCGAAAAACCTGAATCCTAATCAACATGCCCAGATTTGCAACTTGCATCTGTGATTTGCAGCTCGCATTTGTGTTCTGTATTTGTATTTCTAAATCACACATGCAGATTTGCGTTTAGTCTTTGTGTTCCGAATCCACACACCGAGATTTGCGTTTCGTATTTGTAATCCGAATTCACACATGCAGATCTGTCTTTCGTGTTTGCAGTCCTTATTTCACACATGAACATGTACAATGCACAGATCTGAGATTTGAAGCCCCCTGCTGGACGCCTAATGCCAACTGCTTATCTGTGAGTTGTTTTTCTAACCTCTACGGTTACGATTCTTTTTGAGACTCACTTGACGTTGGGTGGAGACGAATGTCATCATTGGCTGAAGAATCTTTCAATCATTTTGATTGACAGATTCCTCAGCCAATGATGATGGTCTGCCTTCAGCCAACCCTAGACCTCCTTACATTGTATCAGAAGCAGACCGTCCTACTTCCGTGTTTACAGCAGCTCTCTTCAGGGCTAAATATACACATGCAGAACTTTTTTTTTAATGTATTGGACCGTTCGTTTTTTTCTCCATAGTGTTTTGATGAATGTTTTTGACTTACTCTTAGCAACATTAGCCCTCCACTCATTCACCACAACAAACATGGCAGGGCTTCACTGCTTAAAGAACTATGCTATTATTATTATTCTACGACACAGATGAAAAGCAACATTTACGGTAATAAGGTATGCAGCTATTAAGATAAATATGGTCAGCTTTCCATTCTTGTTAGCTTACTAATATTGCCCGTCTTTTACATTTTACTATGACGAAAATGTCTAGATTTCACAGCGGGACTATACATTGTGCTTGTGTAGCTCTGCCCATAGCTTTAATGAATGCATTAGACCACCTTTTTGATACCAAGGCCCGCTATTTATTCAGAATTTGAGCCACAGAGGACCACCATTTGATGATATTTTAGACCCCAAAACTAGGCTACAGATTTATTTTTGTCCACAATTCCAGGCTGAATTGGACAAAACAATCAAACATACAGATCAAAATGACTTTTCATCTTCTACAATATCTAGTTGTATTGACTTGGGCTAATTCTCATGGTGAATATTTTAACTCTTGAGTGTAAACATGAAACCAAATGGACCCGCAAGGGTCCACTGGTGGTCCCCAAACCACTGGTTGAAAACCACCGCATTAGAGCTATGGACCAGAGATAATGATAGTAATATCCCTGTCACAGTGAATTGGAATCCATGATGGAATTAAATGGTGACAAGCTGCCTAACGTCAGTTCCCTGAGTTACATAAATCCTTTATTTCAGAGATATTCTGTTGAAATCTCATTCTCACACCGACTGAAACGCACGGCGCCGCTGGCGGTGGCTATCCTACACTTGTGTAGACACAGGTAGCGTGGCTTTTTTGGCTTGCTGATATTGGCAAGACTGTATGATTGACAGTCGAGTCACAGCTCGGCACATGTTGACCCTTTGGTGAGATATTTTCACTTAAGCACCATTTGGACACAAGCCGACGCATCCTGACGCATGGAAACGCACGTTGACGCTTTGGTGTAGACGCTTAGGGCCCTAAGGCTGAGACAGAGACCTAGTCCATAACCAAGTTAATAGTGCTGGTTGGAAGGATTTTATCAGTAGAACGGTGGATTTCCACAACCTGCCCAGACTGTGATTCTGATGAGCATCAATTTGACTTGGTATTATGTCATCGGTCATCGGCTTCCTAGAGTGGCCGACCAGACTAATCGGAGGTGCCGATTGGTCAGAGCTTTTTGTGGCATTTTCACCACTGAACCAGTAAGCGATGGAGAGCACTCAGCGCAGCAACAGGACAGCCTTGTCTTCCAGTGCGAGACTTGATGGTTCCAAGCAACATATATAGTTTCAGACATGTTTTGTTGGTCGCTTTATAAGAGTTTACCTACAGCAGATTTACATAGCGAGACTTCTGCGATTGTTGCGTCCAGACATCAGGTTTACGCATTTGATGGAAACTGCGTCAGTAAGCAGATTGAGGTGTACATCTTCAACACAGTGTCTTTGTGCTGGAGGAAGTTGACCCCTGGAACACCACCAGGACCAGGAGAAGAGCGCCACCTAGAGGTTCCCTCCATGCGATGTGGATACACAGCTGTTCTTATTGAAGATACCATCTATCTCTGGGGAGGGAAGGGGTACAAAGGTTACTGCAATGGACTTTATGCATTTGATATTGACTCCCACACATGGTTCAAACCAAAGGTTCATGGACTAGCTCCAAAGGAGAGGTGTGGCCAATCAGCCTGTGTCTTGAGGAAGGACTTGATTATCCATGGAGGCTACTTGGACAGATACTTTAATGACACCTACAAGTTGGACACCAGAACAATGGTCTGGACTTTAATAGACGTCAGAGGAACTGAACCTCCTGCTACAGGATATCATTCTGCCACTATTATTGGAGCCAAGATGTTTGTATTTGGAGGCATCCCGTGTCGTCCAACCATCAGAGTATTTGACATGGAAACTAACCTCTGGATGGTCACACCTTCTGCACAGCTTGGTCCAGAAGAATGGCTGGGTCATTCAGCCTTTACCTACAATGGAGAGATGTACATTATTGGTGGGCCCAACGATGGCCAGACCTTCCATCATCTGTGGAAATTAACTCCAGAGACCTTCTCCTTGAACAAGGTTGAGGCCAAGGGGAAAGGACCGCCTCCTACGTATGGTATGACCTGTTGCATGGTGGGAGATCGTGTCTTCCTGCTTGGAGGAGATAAGGACCCTAATGACCTGTTCCTGTACATGTTAGACCTGAGCCCTAGCCTGAAGACCTTATGTAAGCTAGTAGTTATTCAGTACGGTCTGGATCAGTCTGGACTCCCACATAACATCAGGTGGGAACTGAGAGCTATGACTAACAACTGCAAAAACATATGGAGTCAGAACAGTCTCGAAAAACCTGAATCCTAATCAACATGCCCAGATTTGCAACTTGCATCTGTGATTTGCAGCTCGCATTTGTGTTCTGTATTTCTATTTCTAAATCACACGCAGATTTGCGTTTCGTATTTGTGTTCCGAATCCACACACCGAGATTTGCGTTTCGTATTTGTAATCCGAATTCACACATGCAGATCTGTCTTTCGTGTTTGCAGTCCTTATTTCACACATGAACATGTACAATGCACAGATCTGAGATTTGAAGCCCCCTGCTGGACGCCTAATGCCAACTGCTTATCTGTGAGTTGTTTTTCTAACCTCTACGGTTACGATTCTTTTTGAGACTCTCTTGACGTTGGGCGGAGACGAACGTCACCATTGGCTGAGGAATCTTTCAATCATTTTTATTGACAAATTCCTCAGCCAATGATGATGGTCTGCCTTCAGCCAATCCTAGACCTCCTTACATTGTATCAGAAGCAGACCGTCCTACTTCCGTGTTTACAGCAGCTCTCTTCAGGGCTAAATATACACATGCAGAACTTTTTTTTAATGTATTGGACCGTTTGTTTTTTTCTCCATAGTGTTTTGATGAATGTTTTTGACTTATTCTTAGCAACATTAGCCCTCCACTCATTCACCACAACAAACATGGCAGGGCTTCACTGCTTAAAGGACTATGCTATTATTATTTTACTACACAGATGAAAAGCAACATTTAATAAGGTATGCAGCTATTAAGATAAATATGGTCAGCTTTCCATTCTTGTTAGCTTACTAATTCTGTGTGCCTGCCAGTATGGCAGAAGCACACAGGTTGTGATTCGTCAACTTAATTCTGTGTGCCTGCCAGTATGGCAGAAGCACACAGGTTGTGATTCGTCAACTTAATCCATCACTTATCTTCTATCTATCCGAAATTTCGACCGCTATGGCCGGCCGCACGGTTTGCACAACCCCCGCAATATATACATCAAAACGTGCGGCTCGGCCGGGAATGGTGTGCTTGTGCTTTTAGTTCCGATACGCGTTACCGTGGCGACGTAATTCGCAATAAACGACGCAAAAAATCCCCATTCGAAATGAATGGGTGCACACCGAAAACATCAGAAAAAGAAGTGCTTATTTGGAGCCACATTACACTGGCACACTGTGGCGTAGAAACACGATTTTAACTTTAAACAGGAGACGCGGCTCTCGACTTCGTCACGGTTCAGGCGGTATTCGAATATGTTGCACGGTTTGTCCGCTATCGCAGTTCAAAGTGTGCATGGTTCGAGAATTTAGCGGTGCTTAGAGGCTCGCACGACCAGTGAGCGAGTGAAACAGAGTGCGAGATGCAGTGTCTCGAGGTTCGGGTCATGACCGAACAAATCGTACTCACGGCCACAATATTCGCTTTACACGCGTGGTTTTCGGACATTTTGTAGACAAACTTCTCGCCTTTCACCCAATGTCATCAAAAAAGCACAGACATGTACAGAACCAGAGCTACGGGCCTCAGAGCGACCCGACGTATGCTCCCGTGTCCCTATCAATTCCATTATAATTCGCTGGATTTTGGCGTTTGACATTTCTTATCCAACACCGATTCTTAAATCGCTCCCATGACCACGTCTTTTATCGTACCAATACCACGATCGCACACAAGATACCTAATCGAGTCGGGACGCCCACATCGAAAAAAGTAATGGCTTACGAGTTTTCGTTTTCGCGTGAGAGGCATTTGTTTGCGGCAAGTCCCGCCCATTGACTCCCTGTTTAATGAAGGAGCCAAAGTAACTGCATTGTTGCCATCAACCAGGTGTGACAGATTAAGGCCTAATTAGCTGGCTGCCACTAGAGTTATAAGACCTCAATGAGTTGGACTGTAAGACCTTGTGAGCTTTTAGATCTGCAAAATCTGCAAATAGGCTTTATACCCAACAACACACACGCACACACACATCCTATGGAACCAAATGGACCCGTAAGGGTCCAACCAAATGGACCCTTAAGGGTCCAACCAAATGGACCCGTAAGGGTCCAACCAAATGGACCCGTAAGGGTCCAACCAAATGGACCCGTATGGACCCTTAAGGGTCCAACCAAATGGACCCGTAAGGGTCCAACCAAATGGACCCGTAAGGGTCCAACCAAATGGACCCTTAAGGGTCCAACCAAATGGACCCGTAAGGGTCCAACCAAATGGACCCGTAAGGGTCCAACCAAATGGACCCTTAAGGGTCCAACCAAATGGACCCGTAAGGGTCCAACCAAATGGACCCGTAAGGGTCCAACCAAATGGACCCGTAACGCAACCAAATGGACCCGTAAGGGTCCAACCAAATGGACCCGTAAGGGTCCAACCAAATGGACCCGTAAGGGTCCAACCAAATGGACCGTAAGGGTCCAACCAAATGGACCGTAAGGGTCCAACCAAATGGACCCGTAAGGGTCCAACCAAATGGACCCGTAAGGGTCCAACCAAATGGACCGTAAGGGTCCAACCAAATGGACCCGTAAGGGTCCAACCAAATGGACCCGTAAGGGTCCAACCAAATGGACCGTAAGGGTCCAACCAAATGGACCCTTAAGGGTCCAACCAAATGGACCGTAAGGGTCCAACCAAATGGACCCTTAAGGGTCCAACCAAATGGACCCGTAAGGGTCCAACCAAATGGACCCGTAAGGGTCCAACCAAATGGACCCGTAAGGGTCCAACCAAATGGACCCTTAAGGGTCCAACCAAATGGACCCTTAAGGGTCCAACCAAATGGACCCGTAAGGGTCCAACCAAATGGACCCGTAAGGGTCCAACCAAATGGACCCTTAAGGGTCCATTTGGTTCCAATAGCATAAACCACACCCCCTCTGTCTTCCTATTGGCTGGTCTTTACACAACTATAACTTGGGTTTGGAACATGCTACCACCTCAATATTTGGTAGATAGCCTTCTTGGACCAATAGGAAGGAGTTGTACTGCTTAAGCCCGCCTCCTCTGTCTTCCTATTGGCTGGTCTTTACACAGCTATAACTTGGGTTGGGTCCAACCAAATGGACCCGTAAGGGTCCAACCAAATGGACCCGTAAGGGTCCAACCAAATGGACCCGTATGGACCCTTAAGGGTCCAACCAAATGGACCCGTAAGGGTCCAACCAAATGGACCCTTGTAATGCTTATTTACCTGGCAAGCATGTTAGCATGCAGGTGGTCTATTAGCATAGCTTTAGCATGTTAGCATGCTACTATATTAGCATAGTATTAGCATGTTAGCATCCCGCGAAAGTTTGCACACACTTGGCGAGTGGCAGGCACACAGTAAAATTTCTTAGAAATTTTGTTTCTAGTATTGCCTTTTGTCTTTTACATTCTACTATGACGAAAATGTCTAGATTTCCCAGCGGGACTATACATTGTGCTTGTGTAGCTCTGCCCATAGCTTTAATGAATGCATTAGAGCAGTGGTTTTCAACCTTTTTGATACCAAGGCCCGCTATTTATTCAGAATTTGAGCCACAGAGGACCACCATTTGATGATATTTTAGACCCCAAAACTAGGCTACAGATTTATTTTTGTCCACAATTCCAGGCTGAATTGGACAAAACAATCAAACATACAGATCAAAATGACTTTTCATCTTCTACAATATCTAGTTGTATTGACTTGGGCTAATTCTCATGGTGAATATTTTAACTCTTGAGTGTAAACATGAAACCAAATGGACCCGCAAGGGTCCACTGGTGGTCCCCAAACCACTGGTTGAAAACCACTGCATTAGAGCTATGGACCAGAGATAATGATAGTAATATCCCTGTCACAGTGAATTGGAATCCATGATGGAATTAAATGGTGACAGGCTGCCTAACGTCAGTTCACTGAGTTACATAAATCCTTTATTTCAGAGATATTCTGTTGAAATCTCATTCTCACACCGACTGAAACGCACGGCGCCGCTGGCGGTGGCTATCCTACACTTGTGTAGACACAGGTAGCGTGGCTTTTTTGGCTTGCTGATATTGGCAAGACTGTATGATTGACAGTCGAGTCGCAGCTTGGCGCATGTTGACCCTTTGGTGAGATATTTTCACTTAAGCACCATTTGGACGCAAGCCGACGCATCCTGACGCATGGAGACACACGTTGACGCTTTGGTGTAGACGCTTAGGGCCCTAAGGCTGAGACAGAGACCTAGTCCATAACCAAGTTAATAGTGCTGGTTGGAAGGATTTTGTCAGTAGAACTGTGGATTTCCACAACCTGTCCACACTGTGATTCTGATGAGCATCAATTTGACTTGGTATTATGTCAACGGTCATCGGCTTCCTAGAGTGGCCGACCAGACTAATCGGAGGTGCCGATTGGTCAGAGCTTTTTGTGGCATTTTCACCACTGAACCAGTAAGCGATGGAGAGCGCTCAGCGCAGCAACAGGACAGCCTTGTCTTCCAGTGCGAGACTTGATGGTTCCAAGCAACATTTATAGTTTCAGACATGTTTTGTTGGTCGCTTTATAAGAGTTTACCTACAGCACATTTACGTAGCCAGACTGCTGCGACTGTTGTGTTCAGACATCAGGTTTACGCATTTGATGGAGACTGCGAAAGTGAGCAGATTGAGGTGTACGTCTTCAACACAGTGTCTTTGTGCTGGAGGAAGTTGACCCCTGGAACACCACCAGGACCAGGAGAAGAGCGCCACCTAGAGGTTCCCTCCATGCGATGTGGATACACAGCTGTTCTTATTGAAGATACCATCTATCTCTGGGGAGGGAAGGGGTACAAAGGTTACTGCAATGGACTTTATGCATTTGATATTGACTCCCACACATGGTTCAAACCAAAGGTTCATGGACTAGCTCCAAAGGAGAGGTGTGGCCAATCAGCCTGTGTCTTGAGGAAGGACTTGATTATCCATGGAGGCTACTTGGACAGATACTTTAATGACACCTACAAGTTGGACACCAGAACAATGGTCTGGACTTTAATAAACATCAGAGGAACTGAACCTCCTGCTACAGGATATCATTCTGCCACTATTATTGGAGCCAAGATGTTTGTATTTGGAGGCATCCCGTGTCGTCCAACCATCAGAGTATTTGACATGGAAACTAACCTCTGGATGGACACACCTTCTGCACAGCTTGGTCCAGAAGAATGGCTGGGTCATTCAGCCTTTACCTACAATGGAGAGATGTACATTATTGGTGGGCCCAACGATGGCCAGACCTTCCATCATCTGTGGAAATTAACTCCAGAGACCTTCTCCTTGAACAAGGTTGAGGCCAAGGGGAAAGGACCGCCTCCTACGTATGGTATGACCTGTTGCATGGTGGGAGATCGTGTCTTCCTGCTTGGAGGAGATAAGGACCCTAATGACCTGTTCCTGTACATGTTAGAGATGAGCCCTAGCCTGAAGACCTTATGTAAGCTAGCAGTTATTCACTACGGTCTGGATCAGTCTGGACTCCCTCATAACATCAGGTGGGAACTGAGAGCTATGACTAACAACAGCAAAAACATTTGGAGTCAGAACAGTCTCGAAAAACCTGAATCTACACATCTGTAGTCCCAGATTTGCAACTTGCATCTGTGATTTGCAGCTCGCATTTGTGTTTTGTATTTGTATTTCTAAATCACACACAGATTTGCGTTTCGTATATTTATTCCGAATCCACACACCGAGATTTGCGTTTCGTATTTGTAATCCGAATCCACACATCCAGATTTGCGTTTCGTATTTGTAATCCGAATCAACACACCCAGATTTGTGTTAGGTATTCGTATTCCGAATCCATACAACCCGTATTTGCATTTCTAATTCACACATGCAGATCTGTCTTTCGTGTTTGCAGTCCTTATTTCACACATAAACATGTACAATGCACAGATCTAAGATTTGAAGCCCCCTGCTGGACGCCTAATGCCAACTGTTTTTCTAACCTCTATGGTTACGATTCTTTTTGAGACTCTCTTGACGTTGGGCGGAGACGAACGTCACCATTGGCTGAGGAATATTTCAATCATTTTGATTGACAGATTCCTCAGCCAATGATGATGGTCTGCCTTCAACCAAATCCTAGACCTCCTTACATTGTATCAGAAGCAGACCGTCCTACTTCCGTGTTTACAGCAGCTCTCTTCAGGGCTAAATATACACATGCAGAACTTTTTTTTAATGTATTGGACCGTTTGTTTTTTTCTCCATAGTGTTTTGATGAATGTTTTTGACTTACTCTTAGCAACATTAGCCCTCCACTCATTCACCACAACAAACATGGCAGGGCTTCACTGCTTAAAGAACTATGCTATTATTATTATTCTACGACACAGATGAAAAGCAACATTTACGGTAATAAGGTATGCAGCTATTAACAGTTTTCGTGCCGTTGAAATAGGTCTACGTCAGCGGTTATCATTATGAAATATAGTAATGACCGATGCCTCTTAGGTAGAGCTACGTCACTCTACGTCGCTTACCGTCGTTGGTTTGATACGATCCCCATAACAGCAGCGAGCAGCGACCGCATATCCCATTGACGGACCATAATAAGGGACGGACCAAAGTGTGTGTCCGCCAACTAACTTCTCCGTCGGGAAACATGGACCGAAATATGAAATATGACTTTTAGATGAAAATCGCAGGCAATGGCTACCTCAAAAAATATGAAAAGGGCTTGCACTGGGAGTGTTAAGATTAATATGGTCAGCTTCCCATTCTTGTTAACTTACTAATATTGCCCGTCTTTTACATTTGACTATGACGAAAATGTCTAGATTTCCCAGCGGGACTATACATTGTGCTTGTGTAGCTCTGCCCATAGCTTTAATGAATGCATTAGAGCAGTGGTTTTCAACCTTTTTGATACCAAGGCCCACTATTTATTCAGATTTTGAGCCACAGAGGACCGCCATTTGATGACATTTTAGCCCCATAGACCCCAAAACTAGGCTACAGATTTATTTTTGTCCACAATTCCAGGCTGAATTGGACAAAACAATCAAACATACAGATCAAAATGACCTTCCATCTTCTACAATATCTAGTTGTATTGACTTGGGCTAATTCTCATGGTGAATATTTTAACTCTTGAGTGTAAACATGAAACCAAATGGACCCGCCAGGGTCCCCAAACCACTGGTTTAAAACCACTGCATTAGAGCTATGGACCAGAGATAATGATAGTAATATCCCTGTCTTTAGCCACGTCTTTTGACCCTTCATTTTACGTACTCACCATATACTGTACATTTGACTCAGTCATGTCGGCAGGCTTATACTAGTGTTATTGTACTGTACATTTCCAAGCTGTTATGAGTTTTTTACTTGACCCATACTGTAATTGCCCATTTTTGGTAATACATTTATCATTCATTTATTTAACCAAGACATCAACCATGCACCTTTAGATTAGACTAGATTCAATGGTTTTCAACCTGGGATCCTCCTGTTTGTGTGTGTGTGTGTGTGTGTGTGTGTGTGTGTGTGTGTGTGTGTGTGTGTGTGTGTGTGTGTGCGTGCATGGTCAT
>CM076968.1:58425775-58448275 GCA_039105355.1 Benthosema pterotum | reverse complement strand
GCTGTGTCACCACTAAACCAACAGCATTTCATCATTGAAAACAGAAAACTCTCTGAGTCAGACCTTTAGCTTTATGCATGCTGCGTGTCTGTTGCAACTTCAACAACAACTGATGTTATTATCGATGCTTTACTTGAATAATAAAAGTCCTGTGACTAAAAATGGTATGGGTATGCTCATACCATGTTCTCTTGCCCCCCAAATGGGACATGTTACATCCGCCCTGCTATGCAGGGCTGAGAAGTGAAGCTTTAATGGCTGTAATCTTCCCTAGAGGACAGAAGGTTTTCAGGGAACGGAGCAGTGTGTAAATTTAATCACTTTTACATTCTGTGCCACCGCCGTCGGCGCCTTAAATGACAATCTCCCATTTTCACTTTAATTCGAAGTCGATTACCTGCGAGAGAGAGAGAAGAGTAAAAGAATCTCACAGGTCCTGAATTCATTGTTCGGTTTTGTGTGAACAATTCCTTGAGGTTCAGTCCTGCATGTTGTTTCCTCTCAGTCAGGGTTTAGAAAGCCGCGTTTTGTCATACCAGTCAGGGTTTAGAAAGCAGCGTTTTGTCATACCAGTCAGGGTTTAGAAAGCCGCGTTTTGTCATACCAGTCAGGGTTTAGAAAGCAGCGTTTTGTCATACCAGTGTTGGGTCAAAGTTGTAATTAAAATAACACACACAGCTGAGAGAGGCAGGGTTGGATTGACCACTGGGTGTACAGGGAGGTCTCCAGCTGAGAGAGGCAGGGTTGGATTGACCACTGGGTGTACAGGGAGGTCTCCAGCTCAGAGAGGCAGGGTTGGATTGACCACTGGGTGTACAGGGAGGTCTCCAGCTGAGAGAGGCAGGGTTGGATTGACCACTGGGTGTACAGGGAGGTCTCCAGCTCAGTGAAGCAGGGTTGGATTGACCATTGGGTGTACAGGGAGGGGTGAGAGAGGCAGGGTTGGATTGACCACTGGGTGTACAGGGAGGTTTCCAGTTCAGAGAGGCAGGGTTGGATTGACGACTGGGTGTACAGGGAGGTCTCCAGCTGAGAGAGGCAGGGTTGGATTGACCACTGGGTGTACAGGGAGGTCTCCAGCTGAGAGAGGCAGGGTTGGATTGACCACTGGGTGTACAGGGAGGTCTCCAGCTGAGAGAGGCAGGGTTGGATTGACCACTGGGTGTACAGGGAGGTTTCCAGCTGAGAGAGGCAGGGTTGGATTGACCACTGGGTGTACAGGGAGGACTCCAGCTGAGAGAGGCAGGGTTGGATTGACCACTGGGTGTACAGGGAGGTTTCCAGCTGAGAGAGGCAGGGTTGGATTGACCACTGGGTGTACAGGGAGGTCTCCAGCTGAGAGAGGCAGGGTTGGATTGACCACTGGGTGTACAGGGAGGTTTCCAGCTGAGAGAGGCAGGGTTGGATTGACCACTGGGTGTACAGGGAGGTCTCCAGCTGAGAGAGGCAGGGTTGGGCAGACTCAATCACTGGGTCAGAGTCCTGATTGACACTGGGACAGATTGGATAATGAATGGGGATTTGTGAGATTATGAGTGAAGGCACAGTTTACTCACAGGACTCTGGGGACGGGCACTGTGAATTCTTTGCAAATTTATACGACTTTTAGAGCATTTCATGAAAGACTCCAGTAGGTGGCGATATGCACCTTAACGGTGGTGCGACACGCCCTTAAATCAAAAGAAGAAGAAAGGCAGGGGGAGCAACTGACCAGGTTGGTGTAGATGCAGTTATGTTTAGGCCCCACCAGCAAGTAGTTGTGACCACCAGCAAGTAGTTGTGACCACCAGCAAGTAGTTGTGACCACCAGCAAGTAGATGTGACCACCAGCAAGTAGTTGTGACCACCAGCAAGTAGTTGTGACCACCAGCAAGTAGTTGTGACCACCAGCAAGTAGTTGTGACCACCAGCAAGTAGTTGTGACCACCAGCAAGTAGTTGTGACCACCAGCAAGTAGTTGTGACCACCTGAAAGTAGCTGTGACCACCAGCAAGTAGTTGTGACCACCAGCAAGTAGTTGTGACCACCAGCAAGTAGTTGTGACCACCACTAGTTGTGACCACCAGCAAGTAGTTGTGACCACCAGCAAGTAGTTGTGACCACCAGCAAGTAGTTCTCTCTACTAGTAGCAGCTAGTAGTCGCGACCACCAGCAAAGAAAGCAGCCGTGGCAGTAGTAAGTAATGAAACTGGTCGCATCCATGTTGTTGTAAAAAAGTAAACTAGAAAAGTGCCCTTCTGGGCACAGGTCTCCACCAGGCCAGTTCAGGTTGTGGCCTCCTGGTGGCGCTATAATATGCCAATGTTAAAAGGGTTCCATTTCTTCGTATGACTTTAGCATTTAGATGATTTGAGGCATTTTGTCCAAAAATGTGTTTAGCAAATCTTCACCTGTTGGTGGCGCTATAACAATCCATTGTGAAAAGAGTGGATATTAGAGAGAATATTGTTTTCAGCCTAGTATTTTAGTGTTTTAAAGATTTCATGTAAATTGCCTGCTGTTCATCATCTTTTTAAAATCGGACTCCTGGTGTCGCTATAACAGCGTTGTCGGAAATTTGGAGCAGAGGTTCATGGGTGGCATCCAGGGAGTCTGTGTGTAAATTCTGGCATTGATCGGGTTAACGGTTTGGGAGATTAGCTGGTAACAGACGGACACACATACAGATTTTTGCACAAAGATGCCAAAAATCGGCCTTGTGGTGGCGCTCTAACAGGCCGTTGTGAAAAATTTGAGGCAGAGGTTCATGGTTGGCATCCAGGGACACACACACAGATTTTTGCCAAATAATTGCAAGAATGGCCCTCCTGGTGGCGCTATAATAGGCCCTGCCCGAAAATTTGGAGCAGAGGTTCATGGTTGGCATCCAGGGAGTGTGTGTGCAAATTGTTGCATCTATCGGGTTATCGGTTTGGGAGATTAGCTGCTAACAGATGCACACACACACAGATTTTTGAGAATCGGCCTCCTGGTGGCGCTATAATAGGCCCTGCCCGAAAATTTGGAGCAGAGGTTCATTGTTGGCATCCAGGGAGTGTCTGTGTAAATTTTGGCAGCGATCGGGTAAACGGCGCCGGAGATTACTTGTTAACAGACGGACGGACACACACACACACACACGGACGGAGGCCTCCGGCCTGGTGGAGACAATGAAGGGTTGTCTGCCAGCCACTAGGGGGCAGCAGTGTGTTGTGTTGTGTTCTGTGGGGTCAAGGGTCATGGCAGCCATGTCTGTTGTTATGGAGAGTCACATTCACATGTTGAGTTGCTCCTTACATTGTTTGGGATTATTTCATAACAGTAAGTTTGCTCTTATTATGGTTATTTGGAAGTATATTGTGATTGCTGCTACTTTGTTTTGTTTATAATGAGAATCATCCTGCAGCTTGCTGTAGTTGATGGCTGTGTGTTTGTTTACACTGCCAGGCTGCTTGTCATTAAAGAAACTTACACTGTCAGGCTGTCATTAAAGAAACTTACACTGCCAGGCTGCTTGTCATTAAAGAAACTTACACTGCCAGGCTGCTTGTCATTAAAGAAACTTACACTGCCAGGCTGTCATTAAAGAAACTTACACTGCCAGGCTGCTTGTCATTAAAGAAACTTACACTGCCAGGCTGCTTGTCATTAAAGAAACTTACACTGCCAGGCTGCCTGTCATTAAAGAAACTTACACTGCCAGGCTGCCTGTCATTAAAGAAACTTACACTGCCAGGCTGCTTGTCATTAAAGAAACTTACACTGCCAGGCTGCTTGTCATTAAAGAAACTTACACTGTCAGGCTGTCATTAAAGAAACTTACACTGCCAGGCTGCTTGTCATTAAAGAAACTTACACTGCCAGGCTGCTTGTCATTAAAGAAACTTACACTGCCAGGCTGCTTGTCATTAAAGAAACTTACACTGCCAGGCTGCTTGTCATTAAAGAAACTTACACTGCCAGGCTGCTTGTCATTAAAGAAACTTACACTGCCAGGCTGCTTGTCATTAAAGAAACTTACACTGCCAGGCTGCTTGTCATTAAAGAAACTTACAATGCCAGGCTGCTTGTCATTAAAGAAACTTACACTGTCAGGCTGCTTGTCATTAAAGAAACTTACACTGCCAGGCTGCTTGTCATTAAAGAAACTTACACTGCCAGGCTGCCTGTCATTAAAGAAACTTACACTGCCAGGCTGCTTGTCATTAAAGAAACTTACACTGCCAGGCTGCCTGTCATTAAAGAAACTTACACTGCCAGGCTGTCATTAAAGAAACTTACACTGCCAGGCTGCTTGTCATTAAAGAAACTTACACTGCCAGGCTGCTTGTCATTAAAGAAACTTACACTGCCAGGCTGCCTGTCATTAAAGAAACTTACACTGCCAGGCTGCTTGTCATTAAAGAAACTTACACTGCCAGGCTGCTTGTCATTAAAGAAACTTACACTGTCAGGCTGCTTGTCATTAAAGAAACTTACACTGCCAGGCTGCCTGTCATTAAAGAAACTTACACTGCCAGGCTGCTTGTCATTAAAGAAACTTACACTGCCAGGCTGCTTGTCATTAAAGAAACTTACACTGCCAGGCTGCCTGTCATTAAAGAAACTTACACTGCCAGGCTGCCTGTCATTAAAGAAACTTACACTGCCAGGCTGCTTGTCATTAAAGAAACTTACACTGCCAGGCTGCTTGTCATTAAAGAAACTTACACTGCCAGGCTGCCTGTCATTAAAGAAACTTACACTGTCAGGCTGCTTGTCATTAAAGAAACTTACACTGCCAGGCTGCTTGTCATTAAAGAAACTTACACTGCCAGGCTGCCTGTCATTAAAGAAACTTACACTGTCAGGCTGCTTGTCATTAAAGAAACTTACACTGCCAGGCTGTCATTAAAGAAACTTACACTGCCAGGCTGCTTGTCATTAAAGAAACTTACACTGCCAGGCTGCTTGTCATTAAAGAAACTTACACTGCCAGGCTGCCTGTCATTAAAGAAACTTACACTGCCAGGCTGCTTGTCATTAAAGAAACTTACACTGCCAGGCTGCTTGTCATTAAAGAAACTTACACTGCCAGGCTGCTTGTCATTAAAGAAACTTACACTGCCAGGCTGCTTGTCATTAAAGAAACTTACACTGCCAGGCTGCCTGTCATTAAAGAAACTTACACTGCCAGGCTGCTTGTCATTAAAGAAACTTACACTGCCAGGCTGCTTGTCATTAAAGAAACTTACACTGCCAGGCTGCTTGTCATTAAAGAAACTTACACTGCCAGGCTGCCTGTCATTAAAGAAACTTACACTGTCAGGCTGCTTGTCATTAAAGAAACTTACACTGCCAGGCTGCTTGTCATTAAAGAAACTTACACTGCCAGGCTGCTTGTCATTAAAGAAACTTACACTGCCAGGCTGCTTGTCATTAAAGAAACTTACACTGCCAGGCTGCTTGTCATTAAAGAAACTTACACTGCCAGGCTGTCATTAAAGAAACTTACACTGCCAGGCTGCCTGTCATTAAAGAAACTTACACTGTCAGGCTGTCATTAAAGAAACTTACACTGCCAGGCTGCTTGTCGTTAAAGAAACTTACACTGCCAGGCTGCCTGTCATTAAAGAAACTTACACTGCCAGGCTGCCTGTCATTAAAGAAACTTACACTGCCAGGCTGTCATTAAAGAAACTTACACTGCCAGGCTGCTTGTCGTTAAAGAAACTTACACTGCCAGGCTGCCTGTCATTAAAGAAACTTACACTGTCAGGCTGTCATTAAAGAAACTTACACTGCCAGGCTGCTTGTCGTTAAAGAAACTTACACTGCCAGGCTGCCTGTCATTAAAGAAACTTACACTGCCAGGCTGCCTGTCATTAAAGAAACTTACACTGCCAGGCTGTCATTAAAGAAACTTACACTGCCAGGCTGCTTGTCGTTAAAGAAACTTACACTGCCAGGCTGCCTGTCATTAAAGAAACTTACACTGCCAGGCTGCTTGTCATTAAAGAAACTTACACTGCCAGGCTGTCATTAAAGAAACTTACACTGCCAGGCTGCTTGTCATTAAAGAAACTTACACTGCCAGGCTGCTTGTCATTAAAGAAACTTACACTGCCAGGCTGCTTGTCATTAAAGAAACTTACACTGCCAGGCTGCTTGTCATTAAAGAAACTTACACTGCCAGGCTGCTTGTCATTAAAGAAACTTACACTGTCAGGCTGCTTGTCATTAAAGAAACTTACACTGCCAGGCTGCCTGTCATTAAAGAAACTTACACTGCCAGGCTGCTTGTCATTAAAGAAACTTACACTGCCAGGCTGCTTGTCATTAAAGAAACTTACACTGCCAGGCTGCTTGTCATTAAAGAAACTTACACTGCCAGGCTGCTTGTCATTAAAGAAACTTACACTGTCAGGCTGCTTGTCATTAAAGAAACTTACACTGCCAGGCTGCCTGTCATTAAAGAAACTTACACTGTCAGGCTGCTTGTCATTAAAGAAACTTACACTGCCACGCTGCTTGTCATTAAAGAAACTTACACTGCCAGGCTGCTTGTCATTAAAGAAACTTACACTGCCAGGCTGCTTGTCATTAAAGAAACTTACACTGCCAGGCTGCTTGTCATTAAAGAAACTTGCACTGCCAGGCTGTCATTAAAGAAACTTGCACTGCCAGGCTGCTTGTCATTAAAGAAACTTACACTGCCAGGCTGCTTGTCATTAAAGAAACTTACACTGCCAGGCTGCCTGTCATTAAAGAAACTTACACTGCCAGGCTGCTTGTCATTAAAGAAACTTACACTGCCAGGCTGCTTGTCATTAAAGAAACTTACACTGCCAGGCTGCTTGTCATTAAAGAAACTTACACTGCCAGGCTGCTTGTCATTAAAGAAACTTACACTGTCAGGCTGCTTGTCATTAAAGAAACTTACACTGCCAGGCTGCTTGTCATTAAAGAAACTTACACTGCCAGGCTGCCTGTCATTAAAGAAACTTACACTGCCAGGCTGCTTGTCATTAAAGAAACTTACACTGTCAGGCTGCTTGTCATTAAAGAAACTTACACTGCCAGGCTGCCTGTCATTAAAGAAACTTACACTGCCAGGCTGCCTGTCATTAAAGAAACTTACACTGCCAGGCTGCTTGTCATTAAAGAAACTTACACTGCCAGGCTGCTTGTCATTAAAGAAACTTACACTGCCAGGCTGCCTGTCATTAAAGAAACTTACACTGTCAGGCTGCTTGTCATTAAAGAAACTTACACTGCCAGGCTGCTTGTCATTAAAGAAACTTACACTGCCAGGCTGCCTGTCATTAAAGAAACTTACACTGTCAGGCTGCTTGTCATTAAAGAAACTTACACTGCCAGGCTGTCATTAAAGAAACTTACACTGCCAGGCTGCTTGTCATTAAAGAAACTTACACTGCCAGGCTGCTTGTCATTAAAGAAACTTACACTGCCAGGCTGCCTGTCATTAAAGAAACTTACACTGCCAGGCTGCTTGTCATTAAAGAAACTTACACTGCCAGGCTGCTTGTCATTAAAGAAACTTACACTGCCAGGCTGCTTGTCATTAAAGAAACTTACACTGCCAGGCTGCTTGTCATTAAAGAAACTTACACTGCCAGGCTGCCTGTCATTAAAGAAACTTACACTGCCAGGCTGCTTGTCATTAAAGAAACTTACACTGCCAGGCTGCTTGTCATTAAAGAAACTTACACTGCCAGGCTGCTTGTCATTAAAGAAAC
Source organism: Benthosema pterotum (assembly GCA_039105355.1). Lineage (NCBI taxonomy): Eukaryota > Metazoa > Chordata > Actinopteri > Myctophiformes > Myctophidae > Benthosema > Benthosema pterotum. The sequence continues at coordinate 58,440,557 of CM076968.1, read as the reverse complement.
TTACACTGCCAGGCTGCCTGTCATTAAAGAAACTTACACTGTCAGGCTGCTTGTCATTAAAGAAACTTACACTGCCAGGCTGCCTGTCATTAAAGAAACTTACACTGCCAGGCTGCTTGTCATTAAAGAAACTTACACTGCCAGGCTGCTTGTCATTAAAGAAACTTACACTGCCAGGCTGTCATTAAAGAAACTTACACTGCCAGGCTGCCTGTCATTAAAGAAACTTACACTGTCAGGCTGTCATTAAAGAAACTTACACTGCCAGGCTGCCTGTCATTAAAGAAACTTACACTGTCAGGCTGCTTGTCATTAAAGAAACTTACACTGCCAGGCTGCCTGTCATTAAAGAAACTTACACTGCCAGGCTGTCATTAAAGAAACTTACACTGCCAGGCTGCTTGTCGTTAAAGAAACTTACACTGCCAGGCTGCCTGTCATTAAAGAAACTTACACTGCCAGGCTGTCATTAAAGAAACTTACACTGCCAGGCTGCTTGTCGTTAAAGAAACTTACACTGCCAGGCTGCCTGTCATTAAAGAAACTTACACTGCCAGGCTGTCGTTAAAGAAACTTACACTGCCAGGCTGCTTGTCATTAAAGAAACTTACACTGCCAGGCTGCCTGTCATTAAAGAAACTTACACTGCCAGGCTGCTTGTCATTAAAGAAACTTACACTGTCAGGCTGCTTGTCATTAAAGAAACTTACACTGCCAGGCTGCCTGTCATTAAAGAAACTTACACTGCCAGGCTGTCATTAAAGAAACTTACACTGCCAGGCTGCTTGTCATTAAAGAAACTTACACTGCCAGGCTGCTTGTCATTAAAGAAACTTACACTGCCAGGCTGCTTGTCATTAAAGAAACTTACACTGCCAGGCTGCTTGTCATTAAAGAAACTTACACTGCCAGGCTGCTTGTCATTAAAGAAACTTACACTGTCAGGCTGCTTGTCATTAAAGAAACTTACACTGCCAGGCTGCCTGTCATTAAAGAAACTTACACTGCCAGGCTGCTTGTCATTAAAGAAACTTACACTGCCAGGCTGCTTGTCATTAAAGAAACTTACACTGCCAGGCTGCTTGTCATTAAAGAAACTTACACTGCCAGGCTGCTTGTCATTAAAGAAACTTACACTGTCAGGCTGCTTGTCATTAAAGAAACTTACACTGCCAGGCTGCCTGTCATTAAAGAAACTTACACTGTCAGGCTGCTTGTCATTAAAGAAACTTACACTGCCACGCTGCTTGTCATTAAAGAAACTTACACTGCCAGGCTGCTTGTCATTAAAGAAACTTACACTGCCAGGCTGCTTGTCATTAAAGAAACTTACACTGCCAGGCTGCTTGTCATTAAAGAAACTTGCACTGCCAGGCTGTCATTAAAGAAACTTGCACTGCCAGGCTGCTTGTCATTAAAGAAACTTACACTGCCAGGCTGCTTGTCATTAAAGAAACTTACACTGCCAGGCTGCCTGTCATTAAAGAAACTTACACTGCCAGGCTGCTTGTCATTAAAGAAACTTACACTGCCAGGCTGCTTGTCATTAAAGAAACTTACACTGCCAGGCTGCTTGTCATTAAAGAAACTTACACTGCCAGGCTGCTTGTCATTAAAGAAACTTACACTGTCAGGCTGCTTGTCATTAAAGAAACTTACACTGTCAGGCTGCTTGTCATTAAAGAAACTTGCACTGCCAGGCTGTCATTAAAGAAACTTACACTGCCAGGCCGCTTGTCATTAAAGAAACTTGCACTGCCAGGCTGCTTGTCATTAAAGAAACTTACACTGCCAGGCTGTCATTAAAGAAACTTACACTGCCAGGCTGCTTGTCATTAAAGAAACTTGCACTGCCAGGCTGTCATTAAAGAAACTTACACTGCCAGGCTGCTTGTCATTAAAGAAACTTACACTGCCAGGCTGCTTGTCATTAAAGAAACTTACACTGTCAGGCTGCTTGTCATTAAAGAAACTTGCACTGCCAGGCTGCTTGTCATTAAAGAAACTTACACTGCCAGGCTGTCATTAAAGAAACTTACACTGCCAGGCTGCTTGTCATTAAAGAAACTTGCACTGCCAGGCTGTCATTAAAGAAACTTACACTGCCAGGCTGCTTGTCATTAAAGAAACTTACACTGCCAGGCTGCTTGTCATTAAAGAAACTTACACTGCCAGGCTGCTTGTCATTAAAGAAACTTGCACTGCCAGGCTGCTTGTCATTAAAGAAACTTACACTGTCAGGCTGCTTGTCATTAAAGAAACTTGCACTGCCAGGCTGCTTGTCATTAAAGAAACTTAGTGACATTTATTCAGTGAATAGTTGTTCCTCTAGAACAGTGGTTTGGTTTTCAACCTTTTTCATACCAGGGCCCACTATTTATTCACCATTTGACATTTTATCCACACAGACCCCAAAACTAAAGATTTGTTTTTTTTTGCACAATTCCAGGCTAGATTTCGCAAACAAAACGGTCCAACATACAGATCAAAATGACCATTAATCTTCTACATTCTCTAGTTGTGCAGATTTGGGATAATTCACATGATGAATATTTTAACTCTTGAGAGAGTAAACATTGCGGGTCCATTTGGTTGTAGTAAAGCTGAAACCAAATGGACCCTTAATTGCAGACCCAATTGGTTTCAAGTTTACACTGTCAAAGAGTTATCTGGTTAACCAACTTTCCATCATTTAGCCTGGGGACCACCTGGAACCCTGTTCAAGGACCACTGGTGGTTCCCGGACCACTGGTTGTAATCCACTGCTACAGACAGATCCTACAGGCAGACAGAATGTTCTTCTGTGCTCCTTTCAGGATAAAGGAAGGATAAGGCAGAGCTGAGGTGTTTTGAAATGCAAATGACTGTATTTTATATGAGTGTATCAGGGGCGGATTGGCACATATTTTCCCACCGGGACAATTTTGCCTTTGACAGGCCACCCTGGGGGGGGGGGGGGGGGGGGGGGGGGGGGGGGGGGGGGGGGGCAGCTGGTTAACCAGATGTAACTCTTTGAGAGCGTAAAGTTAAATATTCATCATGTGAATTAGCCCAACTTAGTCTACACAACTAGAGAATGTAGAAGATTAATGGTCATTTTGATCTGTATGTTCCAGGCGAGCATCTAGCACATTCTAGTGCATTTTGGATCTTGGCAGTTGGCAACACTGCCTCCAGCAGCACGAGCTGCAGCCCTGGCGCACAGGAGTGAACGGGAATATGGCAACTCTCCTACTTGAAGGCTCTGGTGTAGACACCTTTTCTTTTTTGAAGGATAGAAACATTAGTTTGCCTGGCCTGGGCCTGGCGCCCTAGTGGCCTGCCCTAGACTTAAAAAAAAAGAAAAAAAAAAAAAAAAAAAAAAAAAAAAAACTGTCCAGGCCACCAGGAAAACTCCCTGTACTCCAGATGGCCAATCCGCCCCTGCAAATGACTGTATTTTCTATGAGTGTATTTCATTCCTCTGAGCGTCAGAACGACTCTATTCAGTCAAACATCTGAAGAGGTTTATCTGCTTTAAGGGGCTTACAGACGGTGAGGAATACATCGCCCATTCTGATTCATTCTCAATGGAACCGGCGTTTTTTGAGCAAAAAAGCTAAAAAAAAAAAAAAAACGACCCGCGTTCAAGAGAGCGTTTAACGCTGCGGTCGTTTATCGCCCGGCGTCACTGATTTTTGTTGCGTGCGTGCTCGTTTCATTTACGCGCAAGTGCGAGTTTAAAAACGCTGGGCGATTTATAGCAAACAAACAACATAGCGAGGAGTGAGGACCCACCTTACCAGTAGACCTGCACAGTGACTTCACCGTTTCTGTTCCAGGAGTGGATTCCCTAATCATTTAAGGCTCTGGCGCAGCCGAGCCAGGGCCGGATCTAGCCAGCCCTACTAGGGTGGGCTGGAAGAATGGCAGGGTGGGCAACTCCAAAGTTTTTCATAAGAAGCAGTGCTTTTGAACATTTTTGATACCAGGGCCCACTATTTATTCGGCTTTTGAGCCACGGAACACCATTTGAGGACATTTTAGCCCCACAGACCCCAAAGCTAAAGATTTATTTTGCTTTTGACCACAATACTAGGTTGGATTTAGTAAACCAAACAGTCCAACATACAGATCAAAATGACCATTAATCTTCTACATTCTCTAGTTGTGTAGACTTGGGATAATTCACATGATGAATATTTTAACTCTTGAGAGTGTAAATATCAAATGGACCTGCACGGGTCCATCTGTGGTGATGGCTTCCAAAGTCTAGTATCTGCCCCGGTACCAAGGGGATGTCCCTTTGGTCTAGTGGTTAAGATGTTGGACTTTCATGCGGGAGACCCGGGTTCGAATCCCGGGAGTTACATAGGCATAGTCATGGGGGATGGCAATGCCCCCCTAAATGCCCAGTCTGCCCCACCAAACATGATGGCATGCAAAACAACCCAAGATATTTCAGTGCTTATATTTAAAAGTATTTGGAAACACTAGCCTACCGAAAATGGTTAAGGGGGCGGCTTCATCGCCCAAGGCCGCCCCCATACCATTTTCTTCTGCCCCCCCGCAATTGGGAAATGTTACATCCGCCCTGTGTGCACGCATAATGTTTGTGTGTACATTCTGGCTGATGATATAACACTGTCTAGTTATTCTAGCTGCCAACCAGCCTGTGTATCTTGCACAGTAGGTGCGTGTGCATGTGCATGTGTGTGTGCGTGTGCGTGTGTGCGTGCATACGTGCGTAAATGCGCTTAGTGAATAGATGTGATCACAGCTGGGCTCTAGTTTTCATCACAGTAAACAAACTAAACATTGTATTATTATCTCTCCCCCTGTGTTCGTCCCACACTGTAAAGTCCTGGACCAAATGGACCCCTAGAGGCCTGTTTAACACACATTAAAGTGGTTTTATATACTTCTGTCCGTGAGGGATTTGACATTGTTTATCCTCTAAAATCCTGAAGGTTGATTTGACTTGTGAGGCTGAAACTGATCTGTGTGCTTTGTGGAGGTTTAGTAAAGGTAGTTCAGTGATAAACTGATCTGTGTGCTTTGTGGAGGTTTAGTAAAGGTAGTTCAGTGATAAACTGATCTGTGTGCTTTGTGGAGGTTTAGTAAAGGTTCAGTGATAAACTGATCTGTGTGCTTTGTGGAGGTTTAGTAAAGGTAGTTCAGTGATAAACTGATCAGTGTGCTTTGTGGAGGTTTAGTAAAGGTTCAGTGATAAACTGATCTGTGTGCTTTGTGGAGGTTTAGTAAAGGTAGTTCAGTGATAAACTGATCAGTGTGCTTTGTGGAGGTTTAGTAAAGGTTCAGTGATAAACTGATCTGTGTGCTTTGTGGAGGTTTAGTAAAGGTTCAGTGATAAACTGATCTGTGTGCTTTGTGGAGGTTTAGTAAAGGTTCAGTGATAAACTGATCTGTGTGCTTTGTGGAGGTTTAGTAAAGGTAGTTCAGTGATAAACTGATCTGTGTGCTTTGTGGAGGTTTAGTAAAGGTTCAGTGATAAACTGATCTGTGTGCTTTGTGGAGGTTTAGTAAAGGTAGTTCAGTGATAAACTGATCAGTGTGCTTTGTGGAGGTTTAGTAAAGGTTCAGTGATAAACTGATCTGTGTGCTTTGTGGAGGTTTAGTAAAGGTAGTTCAGTGATAAACTGATCTGTGTGCTTTGTGGAGGTTTAGTAAAGGTTCAGTGATAAACTGGTCTGTGTGCTTTGTGGAGGTTTAGTAAAGGTAGTTCAGTGATAAACTGATCTGTGTGCTTTGTGGAGGTTTAGTAAAGGTTCAGTGATAAACTGGTCTGTGTGCTTTGTGGAGGTTTAGTAAAGGTTCAGTGATGAACTGGTCTGTGAGCTTTGTGGAGGTTTAGTAAAGGTAGTTCAGTGATAAACTGATCAGTGTGCTTTGTAGAGGTTTAGTAAAGGTAGTTCAGTGATAAACTGGTCTGTGAGCTTTGTGGAGGTTTAGTAAAGGTTCAGTGATAAACTGATCTGTGTGCTTTGTAGAGGTTTAGTAAAGGTAGTTCAGTGATAAACTGGTCTGTGAGATTTGTGGAGGTTTAGTAAAGGTTCAGTGATAAACTGGTCTGTGAGCTTTGTGGAGGTTTAGTAAAGGTAGTTCAGTGATAAACTGATCTGTGTGCTTTGTGGAGGTTTAGTAAAGGTTCAGTGATAAACTGATCAGTGTGCTTTGTGGAGGTTTAGTAAAGGTTCAGTGATAAACTGATCTGTGTGCTTTGTGGAGGTTTAGTAAAGGTTCAGTGATAAACTGATCTGTGTGCTTTGTGGAGGTTTAGTAAAGGTAGTTCAGTGATAAACTGATCTGTGTGCTTTGTGGAGGTTTAGTAAAGGTTCAGTGATAAACTGATCTGTGTGCTTTGTGGAGGTTTAGTAAAGGTTCAGTGATAAACTGATCTGTGTGCTTTGTGGAGGTTTAGTAAAGGTTCAGTGATAAACTGATCTGTGTGCTTTGTGGAGGTTTAGTAAAGGTTCAGTGATAAACTGATCTGTGTGCTTTGTGGAGGTTTAGTAAAGGTTCAGTGATAAACTGATCTGTGTGCTTTGTGGAGGTTTAGTAAAGGTAGTTCAGTGATAAACTGATCAGTGTGCTTTGTGGAGGTTTAGTAAAGGTTCAGTGATAAACTGATCTGTGTGCTTTGTGGAGGTTTAGTAAAGGTAGTTCAGTGATAAACTGATCTGTGTGCTTTGTGGAGGTTTAGTAAAGGTAGTTCAGTGATAAACTGATCTGTGTGCTTTGTGGAGGTTTAGTAAAGGTCCAGTGATAAACTGATCAGTGTGCTTTGTGGAGGTTTAGTAAAGGTTCAGTGATAAACTGGTCTGTGTGCTTTGTGGAGGTTTAGTAAAGGTAGTTCAGTGATAAACTGGTCTGTGTGCTTTGTGGAGGTTTAGTAAAGGTAGTTCAGTGATAAACTGATCTGTGTGCTTTGTGGAGGTTTAGTAAAGGTTCAGTGATGAACTGGTCTGTGTGCTTTGTGGAGGTTTAGTAAAGGTAGTTCAGTGATAAACTGGTCTGTGTGCTTTGTGGAGGTTTAGTAAAGGTTCAGTGATAAACTGGTCTGTGTGCTTTGTGGAGGTTTAGTAAAGGTAGTTCAGTGATAAACTGATCTGTGTGCTTTGTGGAGGTTTAGTAAAGGTTCAGTGATAAACTGATCTGTGTGCTTTGTGAAGGTTTAGTAAAGGTTCAGTGATAAACTGATCTGTGTGCTTTGTGGAGGTTTAGTAAAGGTAGTTCAGTGATAAACTGATCAGTGTGCTTTGTGGAGGTTTAGTAAAGGTTCAGTGATAAACTGATCTGTGTGCTTTGTGGAGGTTTAGTAAAGGTTCAGTGATAAACTGGTCTGTGTGCTTTGTGGAGGTTTAGTAAAGGTAGTTCAGTGATAAACTGCTCTGTGTGCTTTGTGGAGGTTTAGTAAAGGTTCAGTGATAAACTGATCTGTGTGCTTTGTGGAGGTTTAGTAAAGGTAGTTCAGTGATAAACTGATCAGTGTGCTTTGTGGAGGTTTAGTAAAGGTAGTTCAGTGATAAACTGGTCTGTGTGCTTTGTGGAGGTTTAGTAAAGGTTCAGTGATAAACTGATCTGTGTGCTTTGTGGAGGTTTAGTAAAGGTTCAGTGATAAACTGATCTGTGTGCTTTGTGGAGGTTTAGTAAAGGTTCAGTGATAAACTGGTCTGTGTGCTTTGTGGAGGTTTAGTAAAGGTAGTTCAGTGATAAACTGCTCTGTGTGCTTTGTGGAGGTTTAGTAAAGGTAGTTCAGTGATAAACTGACCTGTGTGCTTTGTGGAGGTTTAGTAAAGGTAGTTCAGTGATAAACTGACCTGTGTGCTTTGTGGAGGTTTAGTAAAGGTAGTTCAGTGATAAACTGACCTGTGTGCTTTGTGGAGGTTTAGTAAAGGTAGTTCAGTGATAAACTGACCTGTGTGCTTTGTGGAGGTTTAGTAAAGGTAGTTCAGTGATAAACTGATCTGTGTGCTTTGTGGAGGTTTAGTAAAGGTAGTTCAGTGATAAACTGATCTGTGTGCTTTGTGGAGGTTTAGTAAAGGTTCAGTGATAAACTGATCTGTGTGCTTTGTGGAGGTTTAGTAAAGGTTCAGTGATAAACTGATCTGTGTGCTTTGTGGAGGTTTAGTAAAGGTTCAGTGATAAACTGATCTGTGTGCTTTGTGGAGGTTTAGTAAAGGTTCAGTGATAAACTGATCAGTGTGCTTTGTGGAGGTTTAGTAAAGGTTCAGTGATAAACTGATCTGTGTGCTTTGTGGAGGTTTAGTAAAGGTTCAGTGATAAACTGATCTGTGTGCTTTGTGGAGGTTTAGTAAAGGTAGTTCAGTGATAAACTGATCTGTGTGCTTTGTGGAGGTTTAGTAAAGGTTCAGTGATAAACTGATCTGTGTGCTTTGTGGAGGTTTAGTAAAGGTTCGGTGATAAACTGATCTGTGTGCTTTGTGGAGGTTTAGTAAAGGTTCAGTGATAAACTGGTCTGTGTGCTTTGTGGAGGTTTAGTAAAGGTTCAGTGATAAACTGGTCTGTGTGCTTTGTGGAGGTTTAGTAAAGGTTCAGTGATGAACTGGTCTGTGAGCTTTGTGGAGGTTTAGTAAAGGTAGTTCAGTGATAAACTGATCAGTGTGCTTTGTAGAGGTTTAGTAAAGGTAGTTCAGTGATAAACTGGTCTGTGAGCTTTGTGGAGGTTTAGTAAAGGTTCAGTGATAAACTGGTCTGTGAGCTTTGTGGAGGTTTAGTAAAGGTAGTTCAGTGATAAACTGATCTGTGTGCTTTGTGGAGGTTTAGTAAAGGTTCAGTGATAAACTGATCAGTGTGCTTTGTGGAGGTTTAGTAAAGGTTCAGTGATAAACTGATCTGTGTGCTTTGTGGAGGTTTAGTAAAGGTTCAGTGATAAACTGATCTGTGTGCTTTGTGGAGGTTTAGTAAAGGTAGTTCAGTGATAAACTGATCTGTGTGCTTTGTGGAGGTTTAGTAAAGGTTCAGTGATAAACTGATCTGTGTGCTTTGTGGAGGTTTAGTAAAGGTTCAGTGATAAACTGATCAGTGTGCTTTGTGGAGGTTTAGTAAAGGTTCAGTGATAAACTGATCTGTGTGCTTTGTGGAGGTTTAGTAAAGGTTCAGTGATAAACTGATCTGTGTGCTTTGTGGAGGTTTAGTAAAGGTAGTTCAGTGATAAACCAGTCAGTGTGTCTGGATGTAGAGGTTCATTAAAGCTAGTTAAATATTCTTTATAGAGCAGTTATTGCTCTGTGTAAAGAAAGGCTCATTGTTACACAGAACCAGTTGCCTGGTTCAGACCCATAGACCTGGTTCAGACCATAGACCTGGTTCAGACCCATAGACCTGGTTCAGACTCATCAACGCATCCCACTCTGAGTGCACTCTGAGTAGGGCATTAACGACTTGAGATTTTCTGTATTTCTCTGACACGGTTTGCTGTTCGATCTGATCCGTGTAATGATCAGTGGAACGCCACTGAATGCGCAAGAGCGCATGCCGCTGCAGTAAGATTGGTAGGCCTAAATTAAGGCTGAACTCCGATAGAGTTGCAAAGGAAACTTCAAAGGAGACTTCTGTCCGTGAGTGACAGTAACCAATATTACAGTTGAATTATATACACACGCGTCGCACACATAGAGAAAGAAAAAAGGGTGAAACAAAGGTAAATGTTTAATTCCTCCTCCTTACTCCTTTCCCTCGGAGGAAGGGAAAAAAACAACTTATCGACTCAGGCTTTTTGGAGTCGAGCCACAGACCACCATTTGATTACATTTTCACCCCAAAGACCAAAAACTAAAGAATTATTTTGGTTTTGTCCACAATTCACGGCTGGATTTTGCAAACAAAACAGTGTAGACTTCTTAATTAAGTGGCGCTAATTCAGATGATGAATATTTTAACTCTTGAGAGTGTGAAAATGAAACCAAATGGACCCGCAAGGGTCCATTTGGTTTCATTTTTACATTCTCAAGAGTTACATCTGGTTAACCAACTTTCCATCATTTAGCCTGGGGACCACCTGAAAGCCTCTCAAGGACCACTGGTGGTCCCCGGACCACCTGTTGAAAACCCCTGCATTAAACCGACCTATGATAAATAGTTTCTTATTTTACTGCTTTCGTTCACATCCTAGCAGCGTTCGTTGGTTGTGTTTGTGTGGTTGGCAAACAGGCTAACCCATTAGCCACGTGATTGGGACTTGTTGGGTTACAAATGAAGCACTGTCCATGGATAAAATGCAGAATAAGTAGTGGGCCCTGCTGGGTGGGGTTTAGAGAAGGGATCATTGTTCCGTTTCCGCCTGCACTCCACTTGACCCAACATGATCATTCTGTCCCTCAGATTAACAGAGTGGATCTGGTCACCCTACTGCAGGTCAGTAGGTCAGGATCATTGATTTATACTGTAGAACAATTTACCTGATAGGATGATTACAGATTATTGATCTGTTTAGAGTGTGTGTGTGTGTGTGTGTGTGTGTGTGTGTGTGTGTGTGTGTGTGTGTGTGTGTGTGTGTGTGTGTGTGTGTGTGTGTGTGTGTGTGTGTGCGTGCGTGTGTGCGGTCAAGGTCCTTAGAGGCCAATAGAGTGCTGGATCCAACAAAAACAGCATCAAGCTGTACTGATTGCTGTCATTAAAGGAGTCTATCGATGGATCAATGTGACCATCAGGGACTGATCTACTCATCAACTCATCTACTCGATCAAAAGTTCCATAGATCAGACGCCCCCCCATGCCCATGCCTAGATCCGCCCCTGGATTGAACGCGAGAAAAGTGACCTTCAGACACAACGGATGGAACTAGTGTTGTACGGTAGTTCTCGAGACATTATCTCGTCTCGGAAGATTCTCAAGAACGTTTTTTTTGTTGTCTCTGTCTTGTTTTTGTCTCGCTTTGTTTTGTCTCGGTCTTGCGGCTCTCCACTTTATTTGTCTTGTGGTCTCGTCTTGTTCTCGTATAATTTTGTCTTCGTCTTGTCACGACCTCGGAGCCAATGTCTCGGGTCTCGAGAGGTCTTGTTGGCGATCGAGACCAGAGACATTGGCTCCAAGACCAAGACAAAATTATACGAGAACAAGACGTCTTGGCCTCGGTCTTGACAGGTCTTGGTCTTGTCTTTTTCTCGGCCCCTCTAGGTCTTGGTCTAGGTCTTGATCTCGACCCTCTAGGTGCTAGTCTCGTCTTGATCTCGTCTCGATCAAGTACGTGGTTGTCTTGGTCTTGTCTTGGTCTCAATTTAAGTGGTCTCGACTACAACACTAGATGGAACATGTTCACAAAGTGGTTGCTCTTCTCTCTCTCTCTCTGTCAGATCCCTCAGATCAGCTATGGCTCCACGGCTCCGGAGCTGAGTGACGACCGGCGCTACGACTTCTTCTCCCGGACCGTTCCTCCAGACACCTTCCAGGCTCAGGCCATGGTGGACCTTCTGCAGGCTCTGGGCTGGAGCTACGTCTCCACCGTGGCGTCAGAGGGAAGCTACGGAGAGAAGGGCGTGGAGGCCTTCACACAGCTGTCCAAGGAAGGTGAGTCAGAGGGAAGGGCGTGGAGGCCTTCACACAGCTGTCCAAGGAAGGTGAGTCAGAGAGAAGGGCGTGGAGGCCTTCACACAGCTGTAGAAAGGAAGGTGAGTCAGAGAGAAGGGTGTGGAAGCCTTCACACAGCTGTCCAAGGAAGGTGAGTCAGAGGGAAGGGCGTGGAGGCCTTCACACAGCTGTCCAAGGAAGGTGAGTCAGAGAGAAGGGCGTGGAGGCCTTCACACAGCTGTCCAAGGAAGGTGAGTCACAGAGAAGGGTGTGGAAGCCTTCACACAGCTGTAGAATGGAAGGTGAGTCAGAGAGAAGGGTGTGGAAGCCTTCACACAGCTGTCCAAGGACGGTGAGTCAGAGGGAAGGGTGTGGAGGCCTTCACACAGCTGTCCAAGGAAGGTGAGTCAGAGAGAAGGGTGTGGAGGCCTTCACATAGCTGTCCAAGGAAGGTGAGTCACAGAGAAGGGTGTGGAAGCCTTTACACAGCTGTCCAAGGAAGGTGAGTCACAGAGAAGGGCTTGGAGGCCTTCACACAGCTGTAGAAAGGAAGGTGAGTCAGAGAGAAGGGTGTGGAGGCCTTCACACAGCTGTCAGAGGAAGGTGAGTCAGAGAGAAGGGTGTGGAGGCCTTCACACAGCTGTCCAAGTGTTCTTGTTCTAGCTTCAGCGTGTGCGTGCGCCGTGGGAGGGGGGAGGAGGGAGTGGCAGAGTGGGGGGGGGGGTGCCCAGTGGCATGCACAGTGCGAGGTAGCAGCGGCAGGGAGTTCAGCATCCTGACGGAGAGAAGCCTAGGAGAGAAGGGTGTGGAGGCCTTCACACAGCTGTCCAAGGAAGGTGAGTCAGAGAGAAGGGCGTGGAGGCCTTCACACAGCTGTAGAAAGGAAGGTGAGTCACAGAGAAGGGAGTGGAAGCCTTCACACAGCTGTCCAAGGAAGGTGAGTCAGAGAGAAGGGCGTGGAAGCCTTCACACAGCTGTAGAAAGGAAGGTGAGTCAGAGAGAAGGGCGTGGAAGCCTTCACACAGCTGTAGAAAGGAAGGTGAGTCAGAGAGAAGGGCGTGGAAGCCTTCACACAGCTGTCCAAGGAAGGTGAGTCAGAGAGAAGGGCGTGGAAGCCTTCACACAGCTGTAGAAAGGAAGGTGAGTCAGAGAGAAGGGCGTGGAAGCCTTCACACAGCTGTAGAAAGGAAGGTGAGTCAGAGAGAAAGGCGTGGAGGCCTTCACACAGCTGTCCAAGGAAGGTGAGTCAGAGAGAAGGGTGTGGAGGCCTTCACACAGCTGTCCAAGGAAGGTGAGTCAGAGAGAAGGGTGTGGAGGCCTTCACACAGCTGTCCAAGGAAGGTGAGTCAGAGAGAAGGGCGTGGAGGCCTTCACACAGCTGTAGAAAGGAAGGTGAGTCACAGAGAAGGGCGCGGAAGCCTTCACACAGCTGTCCAAGGAAGGTGAGTCAGAGAGAAGGGTGTGGAGGCCTTCACACAGCTGTCAGAGGAAGGTGAGTCAGAGAGAAGGGTGTTAGTCAAGACACCAGAAACAGCATGACGTCATCGCACATCCTGTTTAGGAGATCTGGCGCTTCAAAATAAGGGTTTTTTTACCGATTGCACTGGCTTGATCCGTGGCATAGGGCAGAAAACGACAAACATGCGCTGGCGGTAAATGTGTTTACAGGTATTTACATTTCATAGAACATTTCTGCAGAAATGATACAGCAGCTGCCAATTAATTTATGCATCATTTCTTTTTCATTTTTCTAAAAAAACAGACCTTCTTTCAGCTTCTGTGTCTCCAGACCTGTTGTTATATAATGCAGTGGTTTTCAACCTTTTTTCATACCAGGGCCCACTAATGCATTTTACTACATGCATTTCAGCCACGGACCACTTGATGTTGAGTTTTAGTGTCTCAGACCCAAAACTAAGGACTTTCCAGTTTGTGTCTCTGGTTCAGCACTAATTGACGATAAATTAACGGTACTTTCCAAAAGGAACTGCAGTTTACGAAAGCAAAGTGCAGTTCAGTTCCTCCCTGATTGTCACTTCGACCTTTATATAGTAACGCACACAGAGCTGTGTCCATTAGCAGTCTCTCCATCCATCTCCATGTCTGATGATTGACCAGAGTTTGGAGAAACCCTGTGGAACGGACGCTGCATGAGAGCTAATGATCTCCTGTGGGGGAGGGGGGGGGGGGGGCTGTGGGTGTGTGTGTGGGGGGTGAGGGGTGAGGGGGGGGTATGTGCAGGGGGGGTGGAGTCCAGCTGAGTCCTCCATGAATATTTCATCTTAGAGCTGCAGATGATACAGACATTAAAAGTTGAAGAGGATGTTTGTGGCAGGAGAGAGAGAGAGAGAGAGAGAGAGAGAGAGAGAGAGAGAGAGAGAGAGAGAGAGAGAGAGAGAGAGAGAGAGAGAGAGAGAGACACACACACAGAGAGAGAGAGAGACAGAGACAGAGACAGAGACAGAGACAGAGACAGAGACAGAGAGAGAGAGAGAGAGAGAGAGAGAGAGAGAGAGAGAGAGAGAGAGAGAGAGAGAGAGAGAGAGAGAGAGAGAGAGAGAGAGAGAGAGAGAGAGAGAGAGAGAGAGAGAGAGAGAGAGAGAGAGAGAGAGAGAGAGAGAGAGAGAGAGAGAGAGACAGAGACAGAGACAGAGACAGAGAGAGGGGGGCAGGGATAAAGGTTTGGTTAATCAATGAGTGTGAATAAAAAGATCACCAGAATCAGACGCAGCGTGTGCACGAAACGAGTGTGTGACACACAACACACAACACAGGACTGTGTGATAACGCTCAACGCCACGCGCTTGCTTTGTCGCATGGTGTTTTCTAAGCGCAAACTAATATAATTCTGGGGATCGTTAACATGAAAGCTTTTAAACATCACTGAAAACATGAGCTTTTCCAGGAAAAAGAACAATCTGGTGTCTTAAAGATGGAGTGCCATGATTTTTTCTACCCTAAAACATGATCATCAGGTATTAATGTTATATGAAAAGTAACATTTTTTTCCCAAAAAGTGTACAGTGTTTGTTAAACTGTCATTCTTATGATTCCACCCTACCAGTTCATTAAGTATGCCTGGTTTGCCTGGTGGGTGGTGATGGGTGGAGATCCACCTGAACTGAAGCCACGCCCACAGCTTTAGTTGCATGATAAAGGGGGAGGAGTTAGGGAGGGGGGGGGGGGGGGGGCTGATAATGTGATGTCACTGTATTGAAGTTTTTTTCATTAGTACATTTGACTGTAAAGGTTC
>CM076968.1:58400775-58420775 GCA_039105355.1 Benthosema pterotum | reverse complement strand
GTATAAAAGTAATGAGCCTGAGGACACTGAGGGGAATTTAAGGCCAGGAGTTTCTTTGAACGTTTCTCTGTATTTATTCCTGGAGACTGAACTGAAATGTTATCTGGTATTACTGAGAGAGAAACAGGGGCGGATGTAACATTTCCCAATTGGGGGGGCAGGAGAAAATGGTATGGGTGCAGAAATCGCACCCATACCATTTTCAGTTACAGGACTTTTATTAGTCAAGTAAAGCATCAATAACTAGAAAAGTGCCCTTCTGGGCACAGGTCTCCACCAGGCCAGGACAGGTTGTGGCCTCCTGGTGGCGCTATAATAGGCCAATGTAAAAAGGGTACCATTTATTCTTATGACTTGAGCATTTGGATGATATAGGCCGCCTGGTGGCGCTATAATAGGCCAATGTAAAAAGGGTACCATTTATTCTTATGACTTGAGCATTTGGATGATATAGGCCGCCTGGTGGTGCTATAACATGCCGTTGGGGAAACTTAGGGGCAGAGATTCATGGTTGGCACCCAGGGAGTATGTGTGCAAATTTTGGCATTGATCGGGTTAACGGCGCCGGAGATTAACTGGTAACAGACGGACACGTGGACACACACACACACACACACACACACACACACACACACACACACACACACACACACACACACACACACACACACACACACACACACACACACACACACACACACACGGACGCAGTGCAAAACATATTCCCCACCATGCCTCCGGCCTGGTGGAGACAATAACATCACTCAGTGAAACTTCCTGTCTCTCTCTCTCTATAGGAGGACTATGTGTGACCTGTCTCTCTCTCTGTGTGTGACCTGTCTCTCTCTATAGGAGGTCTATGCGTGTCTCAGTCAGTCAGACTACCTCTCAGCTGTCTCTCTCTCTGTGTGTGACCTGTCTCTCTCTCTGTGTGTGACCTGTCTCTCTCTCTCTGTGACCTGTCTCTCTCTCTAGGAGGACTCTGCGTCTCTCAGTCAGTCAGACTTCCTCTCAGCCCTCGTCAGGAGGATTATGACCTGTCTCTCTCTCTCTGTGTGACCTGTCTCTCTCTCTGTGTGACCTGTCTCTCTCTCTCTGTGACCTGTCTCTCTCTCTCTGTGTGACCTGTCTCTCTCTCTAGGAGGACTGTGCGTGTCTCAGTCAGTCAGACTTCCTCTCAGCCCTCGTCAGGAGGATTATGACCTGTCTCTCTCTCTCTGTGACCTGTCTCTCTCTCTCTATAGGGGGTCTATGCGTCTCTCAGTCAGTCAGACTTCCTCTCAGCTCTCGTCAGGAGGATTATGACGTTGCCGTTCAGCGGCTGTTAGAGACGCCCAGAGCTACCGCCGTCATCCTGTTCGCCAGCGAGGAGGACGTACGGTGAGGAAGACACACCTATGACTGTCACACACCTGCCAGCACTTGAAATTCAAAACATCAGTGAATGCCAACAGATCATTTCATTTTGTCACGGTTCAACCCAAACATTTATCATAACAAGGCATACCTTATTGTAACGGTAATCAATGATTAACTAATGATTCAAACGATTGAAGATACAACACAACCTGATACTATTGAGATGGAGAGAATAATTCCTCTTACGTAGGTTTCTGAACTTGTGTGGGCCAGTGTATATCAGAGTTCGTCAGCGGAGCGGAGCGGTGAGCGGAGCGGTGATCGGAGCGCGTTTTAAAATGGGTCGGAGCGCGCTCTGGAGCGAGAAATATCCTCCGCTCCAGGCCGCTCCAAGCCGTTCAGTCCACACAACGGCACACGTGTTCAGTGCAGAGCACAGCATAAACGTGTGGTTTCGGTGGTGACTATACGCCTACAGTGTCATTTAAAATCCTCCCCGATGCCATGGGAGGTGGAGGAGATGATGATCATGAAGGAAAAGTGGGGAGCGGGGAAAGACCAGGGGATAGAGAATATCATCGCCTTTTTTTTTTTTTTTTTTTTCAAACAAATAATTAAGCCAGGCTAGTATTCCACACACACCCACCTGCAAACAACATCATGTCTGGGAGGAGATCAGGGAATACAGATGACAACGTCAAAACGCAGAGAGATATTATTATTTCATCCACAACGCCCTGCGGGTCAAAACGTAGGAGTGAAAACAACACCGAATCAAACATTAGTTTTAATACTCTGATAAACCCAGACTGAAGATGAATGCAAAGAAATAAACAACTCCAGTAACCCTGAAACTAAAATGATGTCCCTGGGCGGATTGGCCATCTGGAGTACAGGGAGTTTTCCCAGTGGCCTGCGCCACCTAGTGGCCTGGACATTTTTTTTTTTTTTTTTCCAGGGCAGGCCAGGGCGCCAGGTCCAGGCCAGGCAAACTAGTGTTTCTATCCTTCAAAAAAGAAAAGGTGTCCTACACCAGAGCCTTCAAGTAGGAGAGTTGCCATATTCCCGTTCACTCCTGTGCGCCAGGACACTGGCGCTGCTGGAGGCAGTGTTGCCAACTGCCAAGATCCAAAATGCACTAGTGGCACTTCCAAAATGCACTAGAATGTGCTAGATGCTCGCCTGGAACATACAGATCAAAATGACCATTAATCTTCTACATTCTCTAGTTGTGTAGACTAAGTTGGGCTAATTCACATGATGAATATTTTAACTCTTGAGGGTGTAAAAATGAAACCAAATGGACCCTTGCGGGTCCATTTGGTTTCATTTTTACGCTCTCAAAGAGTTACATCTGGTTAACTAAACTACAGGTCACTGGAACTAAAATATTGTGTCTGGAACTAAGCTTTTGGCCCTGGAACTGAAACGGTGCCTCTGGAACTGAAATATTGTCTCTTGAGCTAAGGTTTGGTTCCTGGAAGTAAAATATTTTATCTGGAACTACATTTTGTTCTTGGAACTACAATTTAGTTTCTGGAACTAAAGGATCTTGTCCCTGAACTAAAATGTTGTCCCTCAGACTAAAACAAATTGTCCCCAAAACGAATGTTTAGTTCCTTTTGAACATTTTTGTCTAAAACACTGTCCCTGGAAGTAAAATGTTGTCCCTAGAATTATAATATTGTCTCTGAACTATGGTTATGTCCCTGAAACTAAAATATTGTCCCTAGAATTATAATATTGTCTCTGAACTATGGTTATGTCCCTGGAAGTAAAATATTGTCCCTGGAACAAAATGTTTTAAATGTGGCGCACATCTTTCAATATATAATAATATATAATTTCAGCAGCATTTTTAACTCTTTTGCTTCTGGGTCTGATATTTGATATAGGTCTGATCTTTTTCAATAGCCAAAACACCTAAAGGCGTAACCCAGGGGTTTCAACAGGTGGTCCGGGGACCACCAGTGGTCCCTGAGAGGGTTCCAGGTGGTCCCCAGCTAAGTTGGTTAACCAGATGTAACTCTTGAGAGCGTAAAAATGAAACCAAATGGACCCTTGCGGGTCCATTTGGTTTCATTTTTACACTCTCAAGAGTTAAAATATTCATCATCTGAATTAGCCCCAAGTCTACACAACTAGAAGACGGACAAAAGCAAAAGAAATCTTTAGTTTTGCGGTCTGTGGGGCTAAAATGTTCTCAAATGCTCAAATCCTGAATAAATGGTGGGCCCTGAGATGAAAAGGGCTGAAAACCACTGGCGTAACCCATTCAGAACGGCTTAAAACAACACATGACAGGTTCAAGTTCAAGTTGACTTTATTAGTCACTTAGATGCACTGTTTAGGTGCATACATGAAATACTTTATTAGTCACTTAGATGCACTGTTTAGGTGCATACATGAAATACTTTATTAGTCACTTAGATGCACTGTTTAGGTGCATACATGAAATACTTTATTAGTCACTTAGATGCACTGTTTAGGTGCATACATGAAATACTTTATTAGTCACTTAGATGCACTGTTAGGTGCATACATGAAATACTTTATTAGTCACTTAGATGCACTGTTAGGTGCATACATGAAATACTTTATTAGTCACTTAGATGCACTGTTTAGGTGCATACATGAAATACTTTATTAGTCACTTAGATGCACTGTTTAGGTGCATACATGAAATACTTTATTAGTCACTAAGATGCACTGTTAGGTGCATACATGAAATACTTTATTAGTCACTAAGATGCACTGTTAGGTGCATACATGAAATACTTTATTAGTCACTTAGATGCACTGTTAGGTGCATACATGAAATACTTTATTAGTCACTAAGATGCACTGTTAGGTGCATACATGAAATACTTTATTAGTCACTTAGATGCACTGTTAGGTGCATACATGAAATACTTCTGCTCAGGAGCTCCAAACCAATAATAAAAACCGAATCAGAACACAAAGAAACTGTTAAAAAGTCCTGGTCCTGTCAGAGAATCTGTTTAGAGGCTCCCTCCCCTTTTAGCTGTGCTTTTATTTTGAACCAAGCTCCATTGATCACCTTTTAGCTGTGGTTTTATTTTGAACTAACCATCTGTGCAGTAAAAGTCAGCAGTATAATAAACATGACTGTTCCTGTAGGGAATGACAACAAGCCTTTTAAATGCTGCTGTAAAGCTTCTCTGTCTGTAGGACATTACACACAAAACTGGTGGCATCTTTAGGAACAAATTCACCCAGCATTTGTTCAGCGTAAAGGCTTTTGTTAAAATGTAATCTGTATCAGAAAAGGTTATTGTCATTATGAAATATAATCCAGGGTTTTAACCGAAAACAAAAGCCAGCTTGGCTTGACAGCCAACAATGCCAATGCCAATGTCATCAATATAGCTGCAAGCAGCAATAAAAACGGGACCAAGCAAGCAGCAATAAGGAGTCAGAACAATATGCAGAAGAAGGAACATATTTTTGAGAAATTATCTGAGGGGGGAGAGGGGGCTGCTTTTGCCCCGGGTCCATACAATAGTGAATGAATAAATGAAATGTAAAATTCCTACAGTAGCCTACATGTCAACCTGGCCTACTACAACAAAACTCATAAAAGCTTGGAGAATTACAGTACAATTCAAGTACAACTAGAAGAAATTGAAAAAATGTGATTGGACACTAATTAACAACAGTTGTTTAACGTCCACTTTGTTCAAGAAGTTTATTCCTTATATGAGAATCGAACCCTGGCCGCCACGTTGCAAGACCAATGCTTTAACCACTAGACTGTTACGTGAAGTGATCAAGACTTGTACAATGCAAAGCTTTCATTGGGTAGGTTACTACTGGAAATCTAGAATGTTTTTGTAGAGTTTTACCCTGGGTTACACATAAAAACATAATATGGAGTAAGTTAAAGCAATAAAAACAATATGCACAAATACAAAAAAAAAAATAGAAACATGGAAGACTGAACTTGAGAAATATGTCATGCAATTGTGGGAGCAGAGCAGGGTTCTTGAAGACTCACACTTTTTATTGTCAGTAACGGGACATGAACCCACAACCTTTTTGTCCCAAGTCTGGTGCTCTACTGACCGAGCTATCCAGCAATATGAACAATATGCACAATTCAGCAATCCGAGGGTGGAGCTTAGTGGTCAAAGTGACACAATTGTTTCTCATTAGTCAAGGTGCATGTGGAAACAAGTTCCACATGCTTATTCCTCTCACATAATCTGGCACAATGTACTTGCTCCAGTGTTGCCAGAGAGAAACAAGCAGAAGACTCTTCACAAAGCAGCAATTTTCATTGGCTTATAAAAACGTCATTTTTTGATGAAAACAAATTTGCTTCTGAACTTTTGTCCGGATGGGGCCAAAGTTCTCATGTAGCAGGTGTCATGCAAATTGATAAAAAATCCAGGCAGAAAATCAGGCATGAGCATTTTTCAAACTGCTTAAAATGGCGGACACTCTGGGGGGTGGAGCTTACGGGTCAAAGTTACAGATGTGTTCCACATGAATCAAGGAACATGTAGAAACAAGTCCCATGATGTTTGGCCGAACGGGGCCCGAGTTATGCTTGTTCAAATGTTTCAGTTTAAAAGAATTGTTATAGCGCCCCCGTTTAAACAATTGGTGTAAGACTGGTTTTACTGCCATTTGGTATCCCCCTTACAAAACTGTAAAATCTCAGAAGCAGATTACGCTGCATGTGTGGATTAGGGACATTAGAATCATTTTCACAAACGAGCAATATTCATTGGCTCGTAAAAACATAATTTTTTTCACTAATAACAAAATTCACACCCATTTCATGTTCGTATGGCTCCAAAGTTCATGTGTAGATCGTTTTCATGCATTTTGATCAAAGATTGTAGGAGGAGATGCATTTTAACTGTTTTACATATAATTCAAGATGGCGGCTCATCTAAAGGTCAGACGTCAAAAGTCAGAATACAAAAGTTGCTTTAACTTGAAGAGACACATACTGTATGTGGATATAAGTTAAACTGCCAACAGTCAAGAGGTTCATTAGTTATGAGTGTTCAAAGTTTGAATTTTCAGGTGACTGCTATAGCGCCACTATTTGGCCAGTGGTCATGGGCTTCTGAACTTTTGTCCGGATGGGGACAAAGTTCACATGTAGAACGGTTCATGCAAATTGATCAAAAATCCAGGCAGAAAATCAGGCATACGCATTTTTTTTAAACTGCTTACCGGTGACAGATGTGTTCCACATGAGTCAACGAACACGTAGAAACAAGTCCCATGATTTATGGCCAAACGAGGCCCGAGTTATGCTTGTTCACATGTTTCCGTTTCAAAGAATGGTATGGTGTATGGTGTGGTTGCAGGGGGGTCCTGAACGCCACCAAACGCGCCAACCAGACGGGACACTTCCACTGGATCGGCTCAGACAGCTGGGGGACCAAGAGCGCCCCTGTGTGGCAGCTAGAGGAGGTGGCACTGGGAGCCATCACTATACTGCCCAAACGCTCCTCTATTAAAGGTAAATACTGCCCAAACACTCCTCTATTAAAGGTAAATACTGCCCAAACACTCCTCTATTAAAGGTAAATATACTGCCCAAACACTCCTCTATTAAAGGTAAATATACTGCCCAAACGCTCCTCTATTAAAGGTAAATATACTGCCCAAACGCTCCTCTATTAAAGGTAAATATACTGCCCAAACGCTCCTCTATTAAAGGTAAATATACTGCCCAAACGCTCCTCTATTAAAGGTAAATATACTGCCCAAACACTCCTCTATTAAAGGTAAATATACTGCCCAAACACTCCTCTATTAAAGGTAAATATACTGCCCAAACACTCCTCTATTAAAGGTAAATATACTGCCCAAACGCTCCTCTATTAAAGGTAAATATACTGCCCAAACACTCCTCTATTAAAGGTAAATATACTGCCCAAACGCTCCTCTATTAAAGGTAAATATACTGCCCAAACGCTCCTCTATTAAAGGTAAATACTGCCCAAACGCTCCTCTATTAAAGGTAAATATACTGCCCAAACACTCCTCTATTAAAGGTAAATACTGCCCAAACGCTCCTCTATTAAAGGTAAATACTGCCCAAACGCTCCTCTATTAAAGGTAAATACTGCCCAAACACTCCTCTATTAAAGGTAAATATACTGCCCAAACGCTCCTCTATTAAAGGTAAATATACTGCCCAAAACACTCCTCTATTGAAGGTAAATATACTGCCCAAACGCTCCTCTATTAAAGGTAAATATACTGCCCAAACACTCCTCTATTAAAGGTAAATATACTGCCCAAACGCTCCTCTATTAAAGGTAAATACAAACACTCCTCTATTAAAAGTAAATACTGCCCAAACGCTCCTCTATTAAAGGTAAATATACTGCCCAAACACTCCTCTATTAAAGGTAAATACTGCCCAAACGCTCCTCTATTAAAGGTAAATACTGCCCCAACACTCCTCTATTAAAGGTAAATATACTGCCTAAACACTCCTCTATTAAAGGTAAATATACTGCCCAAACACTCCTCTATTAAAGGTAACTATACTGCCCAAACGCTCCTCTATTAAAGGTAAATACAAACGCTCCTCTATTAAAGGTAAATATACTGCCCAAACACTCCTCTATTAAAGGTAAATATACTGCCCAAACGCTCCTCTATTAAAGGTAAATATACTGCCCAAACGCTCCTCTATTATAGGTAAATATACTGCCCAAACACTCCTCTATTAAAGGTAAACATACTGCCCAAACGCTCCTCTATTATAGGTAAATACTGCCCAAACGCACCTCTATTAAAGGTAAATATACTGCCCAAACACTCCTCTATTAAAGGTAAATATACTGCCCAAACACTCCTCTATTAAAGGTAAATACTGCCCAAACGCTCCTCTATTAAAGGTAAATATACTGCCCAAACGCTCCTCTATTAAAGGTAAATATACTGCCCAAACACTCCTCTATTAAAGGTAAATATACTGCCCAAACACTCCTCTATTAAAGGTAAATATACTGCCCAAACACTCCTCTATTAAAGGTAAATATACTGCCCAAACACTCCTCTATTAAAGGTAAATATACTGCCCAAACGCTTCTCTATTAAAGGTAAATACTGCCCAAACACTCCTCTATTAAAGGTAAATATACTGCCCAAACGCTCCTCTATTAAAGGTAAATATACTGCCCAAACACTCCTCTATTAAAGGTAAATACAAACACTCCTCTATTAAAGGTAAATATACTGCCCAAACGCTCCTCTATTAAAGGTAAATACAAACACTCCTCTATTAAAGGTAAATATACTGCCCAAACGCTCCTCTATTAAAGGTAAATATTGCCCAAACGCTCCTCTATTAAAGGTAAATATACTGCCCAAACACTCCTCTATTAAAGGTAAATATACTGCCCAAACACTCCTCTATTAAAGGTAAATATACTGCCCAAACACTTCTCTATTAAAGGTAAATACTGCCCAAACACTCCTCTAATAAAGGTAAATACTGCCCAAACGCTCCTCTATTAAAGGTAAATACAAACACTCCTCCATTAAAGGTAAATATACTGCCCAAACACTCCTCTATTAAAGGTAAATACTGCCCAAACGCTCCTCTATTAAAGGTAAATACTGCCAAAACACTCTATTAAAGGTAAATATACTGCCCAAACACTCCTCTATCAAAGGTAAATATACTGCCCAAACACTCCTCTATTAAAGGTAAATATACTGCCCAAACACTCCTCTATTAAAGGTAAATATACTGCCCAAACACTCCTCTATTAAAGGTAACTATACTGCCCAAACGCTCCTCTATTAAAGGTAAATACTGCCCAAATGCTCCTCTATTAAAGGTAAATATACTGCCCAAACACTCCTCTATTAAAGGTAAATATACTGCCCAAACACTCCTCTATTAAAGGTAAATATACTGCCCAAACGCTTCTCTATTAAAGGTAAATACTGCCCAAACACTCCTCTATTAAAGGTAAATATACTGCCCAAACACTCCTCTATTAAAGGTAAATATACTGCCCAAACACTCCTCTATTAAAGGTAAATACAAACACTCCTCTATTAAAGGTAAATATACTGCCCAAACACTCCTCTATTAAAGGTAAATATACTGCCCAAACGCTCCTCTATTAAAGGTAAATATACTGCCCAAACACTCCTCTATTAAAGGTAAATACAAACACTCCTCTATTAAAGGTAAATATACTGCCCAAACGCTCCTCTATTAAAGGTAAATACAAACACTCCTCTATTAAAGGTAAATATACTGCCCAAACGCTCCTCTATTAAAGGTAAATACTGCCCAAACGCTCCTCTATTAAAGGTAAATATACTGCCCAAACACTCCTCTATTAAAGGTAAATATACTGCCCAAACACTCCTCTATTAAAGGTAAATATACTGCCCAAACACTTCTCTATTAAAGGTAAATACTGCCCAAAACACTCCTCTAATAAAGGTAAATACTGCCCAAACGCTCCTCTATTAAAGGTAAATACAAACACTCCTCCATTAAAGGTAAATATACTGCCCAAACACTCCTCTATTAAAGGTAAATACTGCCCAAACGCTCCTCTATTAAAGGTAAATACTGCCAAAACACTCTATTAAAGGTAAATATACTGCCCAAACACTCCTCTATCAAAGGTAAATATACTGCCCAAACACTCCTCTATTAAAGGTAAATATACTGCCCAAACACTCCTCTATTAAAGGTAAATATACTGCCCAAACACTCCTCTATTAAAGGTAACTATACTGCCCAAACGCTCCTCTATTAAAGGTAAATACTGCCCAAATGCTCCTCTATTAAAGGTAAATATACTGCCCAAACACTCCTCTATTAAAGGTAAATATACTGCCCAAACACTCCTCTATTAAAGGTAAATATACTGCCCAAACGCTTCTCTATTAAAGGTAAATACTGCCCAAACACTCCTCTATTAAAGGTAAATATACTGCCCAAACGCTCCTCTATTAAAGGTAAATATACTGCCCAAACACTCCTCTATTAAAGGTAAATACAAACACTCCTCTATTAAAGGTAAATATACTGCCCAAACGCTCCTCTATTAAAGGTAAATACAAACACTCCTCTATTAAAGGTAAATATACTGCCCAAACGCTCCTCTATTAAAGGTAAATACTGCCCAAACGCTCCTCTATTAAAGGTAAATATACTGCCCAAACACTCCTCTATTAAAGGTAAATATACTGCCCAAACGCTCCTCTATTAAAGGTAAATATACTGCCCAAACACTTCTCTATTAAAGGTAAATACTGCCCAAACACTCCTCTAATAAAGGTAAATACTGCCCAAACGCTCCTCTATTAAAGGTAAATACAAACACTCCTCCATTAAAGGTAAATATACTGCCCAAACACTCCTCTATTAAAGGTAAATACTGCCCAAACGCTCCTCTATTAAAGGTAAATACTGCCAAAACACTCTATTAAAGGTAAATATACTGCCCAAACACTCCTCTATCAAAGGTAAATATACTGCCCAAACACTCCTCTATTAAAGGTAAATATACTGCCCAAACACTCCTCTATTAAAGGTAAATATACTGCCCAAACACTCCTCTATTAAAGGTAACTATACTGCCCAAACGCTCCTCTATTAAAGGTAAATACTGCCCAAATGCTCCTCTATTAAAGGTAAATATACTGCCCAAACACTCCTCTATTAAAGGTAAATACAAACACTCCTCTATTAAAGGTAAATATACTGCCCAAACGCTGCTCTATTAAAGGTAAATACAAACACTCCTCTATTAAAGGTAAATATACTGCCCAAACGCTCCTCTATTAAAGGTAAATACAAACGCTCCTCTATTAAAGGTAAATATACTGCCCAAACGCTTCTCTATTAAAGGTAAATACTGCCCAAACACTCCTCTAATAAAGGTAAATACTGCCCAAACGCTCCTCTATTAAAGGTAAATATACTGCCCAAACGCTCCTCTATTAAAGGTAAATATACTGCCCAAACACTTCTCTATTAAAGGTAAATACTGCCCAAACACTCCTCTAATAAAGGTAAATACTGCCCAAACGCTCCTCTATTAAAGGTAAATACAAACACTCCTCCATTAAAGGTAAATATACTGCCCAAACACTCCTCTATTAAAGGTAAATACTGCCCAAACGCTCCTCTATTAAAGGTAAATACTGCCAAAACACTCTATTAAAGGTAAATATACTGCCCAAACACTCCTCTATCAAAGGTAAATATACTGCCCAAACACTCCTCTATTAAAGGTAAATATACTGCCCAAACACTCCTCTATTAAAGGTAAATATACTGCCCAAACACTCCTCTATTAAAGGTAACTATACTGCCCAAACGCTCCTCTATTAAAGGTAAATACTGCCCAAATGCTCCTCTATTAAAGGTAAATATACTGCCCAAACACTCCTCTATTAAAGGTAACTATACTGCCCAAATGCTCCTCTATTAAAGGTAAATACTGCCCAAACACTCCTCTATTAAAGGTAAATATGAATATACTGCCCAAACGCTCCTCTATTAAAGGTAAATATACTGCCCAAACGCTCCTCTATTAAAGGTAAATATACTGCCCAAACACTCCTCTATTAAAGGTAAATACAAACACTCCTCTATTAAAGGTAAATATACTGCCCAAACGCTCCTCTATTAAAGGTAAATACAAACACTCCTCTATTAAAGGTAAATATACTGCCCAAACGCTCCTCTATTAAAGGTAAATACAAACGCTCCTCTATTAAAGGTAAATATACTGCCCAAACGCTTCTCTATTAAAGGTAAATACTGCCCAAACACTCCTCTATTAAAGGTAAATATACTGCCCAAACGCTCCTCTATTAAAGGTAAATATACTGCCCAAACACTCCTCTATTAAAGGTAAATACAAACACTCCTCTATTAAAGGTAAATATACTGCCCAAACGCTCCTCTATTAAAGGTAAATACAAACACTCCTCTATTAAAGGTAAATATACTGCCCAAACGCTCCTCTATTAAAGGTAAATACTGCCCAAACGCTCCTCTATTAAAGGTAAATATACTGCCCAAACACTCCTCTATTAAAGGTAAATATACTGCCCAAACGCTCCTCTATTAAAGGTAAATATACTGCCAAACACTTCTCTATTAAAGGTAAATACTGCCCAAACACTCCTCTAATAAAGGTAAATACTGCCCAAACGCTCCTCTATTAAAGGTAAATACAAACACTCCTCCATTAAAGGTAAATATACTGCCCAAACACTCCTCTATTAAAGGTAAATACTGCCCAAACGCTCCTCTATTAAAGGTAAATACTGCCAAAACACTCTATTAAAGGTAAATATACTGCCCAAACACTCCTCTATCAAAGGTAAATATACTGCCCAAACACTCCTCTATTAAAGGTAAATATAAATATACTGCCCAAACGCTCCTCTATTAAAGGTAAATATACTGCCCAAACGCTCCTCTATTAAAGGTAAATATACTGCCCAAACACTCCTCTATTAAAGGTAAATATACTGCCCAAACACTCCTCTTTTAAAGGTAAATACTGCCCAAACGCTCCTCTATTAAAGGTAAATATACTGCCCAAACGCTCCTCTATTAAAGGTAAATACAAACGCTCCTCTATTAAAGGTAAATATACTGCCCAAACACTCCTCTATTAAAGGTAAATACTGCCCAAACGCTCCTCTATTAAAGGTAAATATACTGCCCAAACGCTCCTCTATTAAAGGTAAATATACTGCCCAAACACTCCTCTATTAAAGGTAAATATACTGCCCAAACGCTCCTCTATTAAAGGTAAATATACTGCCCAAACGCTTCTCTATTAAAGGTAAATACTGCCCAAACACTCCTCTATTAAAGGTAAATATACTGCCCAAACACTCCTCTATTAAAGGTAAATATACTGCCCAAACACTCCTCTATTAAAGGTAAATACAAACGCTCCTCTATTAAAGGTAAATATACTGCCCAAACACTCCTCTATTAAAGGCAAATACTGCCCAAACGCTCCTCTATTAAAGGTAAATACTGCCCAAACACTCCTCTATTAAAGGTAAATACAAACACTCCTCTATTAAAGGTAAATACTGCCCAAACACTCCTCTATTAAAGGTAAATACAAACACTCCTCCATTAAAGGTAAATACAAACACTCCTCTATTAAAGGTAAATATACTGCCCAAACGCTCTTCTATTAAAGGTAAATACTGCCCTGCCCAAACACTCCTCTATTAAAGGTAAATATACTGCCCAAACACTCCTCTATTAAAGGTAAATATACTGCCCAAACGCTCCTCTATTAAAGGTAAATATACTGCCCAAACACTCCTCTATTAAAGGTAAATATACTGCCCAAACACTCCTCTATTAAAGGTAAATATACTGCCCAAACGCTCCTCTATTAAAGGTAAATACAAACACTCCTCTATTAAAGGTAAATACTGCCCAAACGCTCCTCTATTAAAGGTAAATATACTGCCTAAACACTCCTCTATTAAAGGTAAATACAAACACTCCTCTATTAAAGGTAAATACTGCCCAAACACTCCTCTATTAAAGGTAAATATACTGCCCAAACGCTCCTCTATTAAAGGTAAATACTGCCCAAAACACTCCTCCATTAAAGGTAAATACAAACACTCCTCTATTAAAGGTAAATATACTGCCCAAACACTCCTCTATTAAAAGTAAATACAAACACTCCTCTATTAAAGGTAAATACTGCCCAAACACTCCTCCATTAAAGGTAAATACAAACACTCCTCTATTAAAGGTAAATATACTGCCCAAACGCTCTTCTATTAAAGGTAAATATACTGCCCAAACACTCCTCTATTAAAGGTAAATATACTGCCCAAACGCTCCTCTATTAAAGGTAAATATACTGCCCAAACACTTCTCTATTAAAGGTAAATACTGCCCAAACACTCCTCTAATAAAGGTAAATACTGCCCAAACGCTCCTCTATTAAAGGTAAATACAAACACTCCTCCATTAAAGGTAAATATACTGCCCAAACACTCCTCTATTAAAGGTAAATACTGCCCAAACGCTCCTCTATTAAAGGTAAATACTGCCAAAACACTCTATTAAAGGTAAATATACTGCCCAAACACTCCTCTATCAAAGGTAAATATACTGCCCAAACACTCCTCTATTAAAGGTAAATATACTGCCCAAACACTCCTCTATTAAAGGTAAATATACTGCCCAAACACTCCTCTATTAAAGGTAACTATACTGCCCAAACGCTCCTCTATTAAAGGTAAATACTGCCCAAATGCTCCTCTATTAAAGGTAAATATACTGCCCAAACACTCCTCTATTAAAGGTAACTATACTGCCCAAATGCTCCTCTATTAAAGGTAAATACTGCCCAAACACTCCTCTATTAAAGGTAAATATGAATATACTGCCCAAACGCTCCTCTATTAAAGGTAAATATACTGCCCAAACGCTCCTCTATTAAAGGTAAATATACTGCCCAAACACTCCTCTATTAAAGGTAAATACAAACACTCCTCTATTAAAGGTAAATATACTGCCCAAACGCTCCTCTATTAAAGGTAAATACAAACACTCCTCTATTAAAGGTAAATATACTGCCCAAACGCTCCTCTATTAAAGGTAAATACAAACGCTCCTCTATTAAAGGTAAATATACTGCCCAAACGCTTCTCTATTAAAGGTAAATACTGCCCAAACACTCCTCTATTAAAGGTAAATATACTGCCCAAACGCTCCTCTATTAAAGGTAAATATACTGCCCAAACACTCCTCTATTAAAGGTAAATACAAACACTCCTCTATTAAAGGTAAATATACTGCCCAAACGCTCCTCTATTAAAGGTAAATACAAACACTCCTCTATTAAAGGTAAATATACTGCCCAAACGCTCCTCTATTAAAGGTAAATACTGCCCAAACGCTCCTCTATTAAAGGTAAATATACTGCCCAAACACTCCTCTATTAAAGGTAAATATACTGCCCAAACGCTCCTCTATTAAAGGTAAATATACTGCCCAAACACTTCTCTATTAAAGGTAAATACTGCCCAAACACTCCTCTAATAAAGGTAAATACTGCCCAAACGCTCCTCTATTAAAGGTAAATACAAACACTCCTCCATTAAAGGTAAATATACTGCCCAAACACTCCTCTATTAAAGGTAAATACTGCCCAAACGCTCCTCTATTAAAGGTAAATACTGCCAAAACACTCTATTAAAGGTAAATATACTGCCCAAACACTCCTCTATCAAAGGTAAATATACTGCCCAAACACTCCTCTATTAAAGGTAAATATACTGCCCAAACACTCCTCTATTAAAGGTAAATATACTGCCCAAACACTCCTCTATTAAAGGTAACTATACTGCCCAAACGCTCCTCTATTAAAGGTAAATATACTGCCCAAACGCTCCTCTATTAAAGGTAAATACAAACGCTCCTCTATTAAAGGTAGATATACTGCCCAAACACTCCTCTATTAAAGGTAAATACTGCCCAAACGCTCCTCTATTAAAGGTAAATATACTGCCCAAACGCTCCTCTATTAAAGGTAAATATACTGCCCAAACACTCCTCTATTAAAGGTAAATATACTGCCCAAACGCTCCTCTATTAAAGGTAAATATACTGCCCAAACACTCCTCTATCAAAGGTAAATATACTGCCCAAACACTCCTCTATTAAAGGTAAATATACTGCCCAAACACTCCTCTATTAAAGGTAAATATACTGCCCAAACACTCCTCTATTAAAGGTAACTATACTGCCCAAACGCTCCTCTATTAAAGGTAAATATACTGCCCAAACACTCCTCTATTAAAGGTAAATACAAACACTCCTCTATTAAAGGTAAATATACTGCCCAAACGCTCCTCTATTAAAGGTAAATACAAACACTCCTCTATTAAAGGTAAATATACTGCCCAAACGCTCCTCTATTAAAGGTAAATACTGCCCAAACGCTCCTCTATTAAAGGTAAATATACTGCCCAAACACTCCTCTATTAAAGGTAAATATACTGCCCAAACGCTCCTCTATTAAAGGTAAATATACTGCCCAAACACTTCTCTATTAAAGGTAAATACTGCCCAAACACTCCTCTAATAAAGGTAAATACTGCCCAAACGCTCCTCTATTAAAGGTAAATACAAACACTCCTCCATTAAAGGTAAATATACTGCCCAAACACTCCTCTATTAAAGGTAAATACTGCCCAAACGCTCCTCTATTAAAGGTAAATACTGCCAAAACACTCTATTAAAGGTAAATATACTGCCCAAACACTCCTCTATCAAAGGTAAATATACTGCCCAAACACTCCTCTATTAAAGGTAAATATACTGCCCAAACACTCCTCTATTAAAGGTAAATATACTGCCCAAACACTCCTCTATTAAAGGTAACTATACTGCCCAAACGCTCCTCTATTAAAGGTAAATACTGCCCAAATGCTCCTCTATTAAAGGTAAATATACTGCCCAAACACTCCTCTATTAAAGGTAAATATACTGCCCAAACACTCCTCTATTAAAGGTAAATATACTGCCCAAACACTCCTCTATTAAAGGTAAATACTGCCCAAACACTCCTCTACTAAAGGTAAATACAGTATACTGCCCAAACACTCCTCTATTAAAGGTAAATATACTGCCCAAACACTCCTCTATTAAAGGTAAATACAAACACTCCTCTATTAAAGGTAAATATACTGCCCAAACGCTCCTCTATTAAAGGTAAATACAAACACTCCTCTATTAAAGGTAAATATACTGCCCAAACGCTCCTCTATTAAAGGTAAATACTGCCCAAACGCTCCTCTATTAAAGGTAAATATACTGCCCAAACACTCCTCTATTAAAGGTAAATATACTGCCCAAACGCTCCTCTATTAAAGGTAAATATACTGCCCAAACACTTCTCTATTAAAGGTAAATACTGCCCAAACACTCCTCTAATAAAGGTAAATACTGCCCAAACGCTCCTCTATTAAAGGTAAATACAAACACTCCTCCATTAAAGGTAAATATACTGCCCAAACACTCCTCTATTAAAGGTAAATACTGCCCAAACGCTCCTCTATTAAAGGTAAATACTGCCAAAACACTCTATTAAAGGTAAATATACTGCCCAAACACTCCTCTATCAAAGGTAAATATACTGCCCAAACACTCCTCTATTAAAGGTAAATATACTGCCCAAACACTCCTCTATTAAAGGTAAATATACTGCCCAAACACTCCTCTATTAAAGGTAACTATACTGCCCAAACGCTCCTCTATTAAAGGTAAATACTGCCCAAATGCTCCTCTATTAAAGGTAAATATACTGCCCAAACACTCCTCTATTAAAGGTAAATACTGCCCAAACACTCCTCTATTAAAGGTAAATATGAATATACTGCCCAAACGCTCCTCTATTAAAGGTAAATATACTGCCCAAACGCTCCTCTATTAAAGGTAAATATACTGC
Source organism: Benthosema pterotum (assembly GCA_039105355.1). Classification (NCBI taxonomy): domain Eukaryota; kingdom Metazoa; phylum Chordata; class Actinopteri; order Myctophiformes; family Myctophidae; genus Benthosema; species Benthosema pterotum. The sequence continues at coordinate 58,402,923 of CM076968.1, read as the reverse complement.
CCAAACACTCCTCTATTAAAGGTAAATACAAACACTCCTCTATTAAAGGTAAATATACTGCCCAAACGCTCCTCTATTAAAGGTAAATACAAACACTCCTCTATTAAAGGTAAATATACTGCCCAAACGCTCCTCTATTAAAGGTAAATACAAACGCTCCTCTATTAAAGGTAAATATACTGCCCAAACGCTTCTCTATTAAAGGTAAATACTGCCCAAACACTCCTCTATTAAAGGTAAATATACTGCCCAAACGCTCCTCTATTAAAGGTAAATATACTGCCCAAACACTCCTCTATTAAAGGTAAATACAAACACTCCTCTATTAAAGGTAAATATACTGCCCAAACGCTCCTCTATTAAAGGTAAATACAAACACTCCTCTATTAAAGGTAAATATACTGCCCAAACGCTCCTCTATTAAAGGTAAATACTGCCCAAACGCTCCTCTATTAAAGGTAAATATACTGCCCAAACACTCCTCTATTAAAGGTAAATATACTGCCCAAACGCTCCTCTATTAAAGGTAAATATACTGCCCAAACACTTCTCTATTAAAGGTAAATACTGCCCAAACACTCCTCTAATAAAGGTAAATACTGCCCAAACGCTCCTCTATTAAAGGTAAATACAAACACTCCTCCATTAAAGGTAAATATACTGCCCAAACACTCCTCTATTAAAGGTAAATACTGCCCAAACGCTCCTCTATTAAAGGTAAATACTGCCAAAACACTCTATTAAAGGTAAATATACTGCACAAACACTCCTCTATCAAAGGTAAATATACTGCCCAAACACTCCTCTATTAAAGGTAAATATACTGCCCAAACACTCCTCTATTAAAGGTAAATATACTGCCCAAACACTCCTCTATTAAAGGTAACTATACTGCCCAAACGCTCCTCTATTAAAGGTAAATACTGCCCAAATGCTCCTCTATTAAAGGTAAATATACTGCCCAAACACTCCTCTATTAAAGGTAACTATACTGCCCAAATGCTCCTCTATTAAAGGTAAATACTGCCCAAACACTCCTCTATTAAAGGTAAATATGAATATACTGCCCAAACACTCCTCTATTAAAGGTAAATATACTGCCCAAACACTCCTCTATTAAAGGTAAATACTGCCCAAACACTCCTCTATTAAAGGTAAATATAAATATACTGCCCAAACACTCCTCTATTAAAGGTAAATACTGCCCAAACACTCCTCTATTAAAGGTAAATATACTGCCCAAACACTCCTCTATTAAAGGTAAATATACTGCCCAAACACTCCTATTAAAGGTAAATACTGCCCAAACGCTCCTCTATTAAAGGAAAAATATACTGCCCAAACACTCCTCTATTAAAGGTAAATACAAACACTCCTCTATTAAAGGTAAATATACTGCCCAAACACTCCTCTATTAAAGGTAAATATACTGCCCAAACGCTCCTCTATTAAAGGTAAATACAAACACTCTTCTATTAAAGGTAAATATACTGCCCAAACGCTCCTCTATTAAGGGTAAATATACTGCCCAAACACTCCTCTATTAAAGGTAAATATAAATATACTGCCCAAACGCTCCTCTATTAAAGGTAAATATACTGCCCAAACGCTCCTCTAATAAAGGTAAATATACTGCCCAAACGCTCCTCTATTAAAGGTAAATATACTGCCCAAACACTCCTCTATTAAAGGTAAATATACTGCCCAAACACTCCTCTTTTAAAGGTAAATACTGCCCAAACGCTCCTCTATTAAAGGTAAATATACTGCCCAAACGCTCCTCTATTAAAGGTAAATACAAACGCTCCTCTATTAAAGGTAAATATACTGCCCAAACACTCCTCTATTAAAGGTAAATACTGCCCAAACGCTCCTCTATTAAAGGTAAATATACTGCCCAAACGCTCCTCTATTAAAGGTAAATATACTGCCCAAACACTCCTCTATTAAAGGTAAATATACTGCCCAAACGCTCCTCTATTAAAGGTAAATATACTGCCCAAACGCTTCTCTATTAAAGGTAAATACTGCCCAAACACTCCTCTATTAAAGGTAAATATACTGCCCAAACACTCCTCTATTAAAGGTAAATATACTGCCCAAACACTCCTCTATTAAAGGTAAATACAAACGCTCCTCTATTAAAGG
>CM076968.1:58378275-58395775 GCA_039105355.1 Benthosema pterotum | reverse complement strand
TCAAAAAGTGCCTTTGCAGTAGATCTACGTCTATTATCAAATAATAGTTATGACTGATGCCGTTGAAGTTGCTCTACGTTGCTGGTTTGATACGATCCCAATGCTAGCGGCAGTGAGCAGCGATCGACTCCTGCCAGCTGAGGGACCCAAATAAGAGACGGACCAGAACTAACAGGAACTGTGTGCACCAACTAACTTGTCCGACGGGAAACATGGACCGAAATATGAAATATGACTCTTAGATGAAAATCGCTGGCACTAGCTACCTAAAAAAATACATGAAAAAGTGCTGGTATTCCATGTGTTTATGAACATACTAGCATTACTTAGGATTATTGGCAGCGCGCCACCCCACAATTGTCATCTCCATCACATGGAGATGACAATTGTGGGGAAAGAATTGTATTTCTGGATAATTCTGGATGGTGACATTTACACAGTAGTGACCAGGGGCGGATATAACATGTCCCATTTGGGGGGGCAAGAGAACACGTTGGAGGGGCAGGAGAAAATGGCATGGGGGCGGCTTCATCGCCCGTGGCACGAAGCGCCACAGCCAGGCGATGAAGCCGCCCCCATACCATTTTCAGTTCCAGGACTTTTATTAGTCAAGTAAAGCATCAATAATAACATCAGTTGTTGTTGAAGTTGCAACAGACACGCAGCATGCATAAAGCTAAAGGTCTGACTCAGAGAGTTTTCTGTTTTCAATGATGAAATGCTGTTGGTTTAGTGGTGACACAGCTGTAGTTAGTTAGTAGCAGTAGTAGCGTTTCAAATCATTTTAAATATAAGCACTTTAATTTTTTTTTTTTTTTTTGCATGCCATCATGTTTGGTGGGGCAGACTGGGTATTTAGGGGGGCATTGCCCCCCCCCCCCCCCCCCCCCCCCATGCCCATGCCTAGATCCACCCCTGGTAGTGACACTACGCCCCCTGTCTGTCCGTCCATCCGTCCATCCCACGTCTGTCTGAGCATGCACTGTTACGTCACCCCCAGGGTGATGCAACAGTTGACATAACAGTCACCACCAGTTTCACCCTGACCCAAGGCGGTGGAGACATGTGCCCCGAAGGAGCACAGGTCTAGTTATCAGTGTTTATGACGGAGTGATTCTAGTATCATTTACACAGTAGTTGTTTTATTATCATCATTTTATCAATAGTGATTCTATTATCATTTACACAGTAGTTGTTTTATTATCATCATTTTATCAATAGTGATTCTATTATCATTTACACAGTAGTTGTTTTATTATCATCATTTTATCAATAGTGATTATATTATCATTTACAGGGTAGTTATTTTATTATTATCATTTTATCCATAGTGATTCTATTATCATTTACACAGTAGTTATTTTATTATCATCATTTTATCAATAGTGATTATATTATCATTTACAGGGTAGTTATTTTATTATCATCATTTACACCAGGGGTTTTCGACGTTTTTGACACCAGGGATCACCGTTTATTCAGCATTTGAGCCACGGACCGCCATTTGATTATATTTTCACCCCAAAGACCTACAGCTAAAGAATTCTTTTGGTTTTGTCCACAATTCCTGGCTTGATTTTGCAAACAAAACAGTGTAGACTTCTTAATTAAGTGGTGCTAATTCAGATGATGAATATTTTAACTCTTGAGAGTGTAAAAATGAAACCAAATGGACCCTTGCGGGTCCATTTGGTTTCATTTTTACACTCTCAAGAGTTACATCTGGTTACCCAACTTTCCATCATTTAGCCTGGGGACCACCTGGAACCCTCTCAGGGACCACAGGTGGTCCCCGGACCACCTGTTGAAAACCACAGATTTACACAGTAGTTATTTTATTATCATAATTTTATCAATAGTGATTCTATTATCATTTACACAGTAGTGATCCTGTCACTATCATTTACACGTCACCATTTGGATGAGTACACCATTATACTGCAGTGGAAGCTCTGATTCTAGTTATTGGAAATAATAAATTACACCTGTTTTAAAGCAATGGAAATGTAATCTTAGTGTAGATTAAACACACGCGGGCAAAGCACCACTCGGTTCAGACGGGTGTGATTTTTCTTCTTTTTAAAGATGGAGGGGACATGTTCTCTCTGTCCCCACCAGATCAGTGCTCATGTTAACAGGAGAGATGATGAGTGGAGCAGTGTTGTAAGAATATGTCCAGAAGTATGGATAGAGTCTCTCAGTGAAGGAACATCCAGTGTAAGAGTAGAGGTGAACTCTGGTCTCCACGTCATAAAAGGAGACCAGACCCTCCTCATAATCCACGAACACTCCCACTGTCTGGAGCTTCTCTCTGACAGGGAGAACGACTTCAGGGTCAGCAAGAGCCCTGTACTCATTTCCATTCCGCGACCATATAGTCCAGTAACCGTTTCTGGGTCTCCATGAGATGGATCCCTTCCTGTCGATGGACTCTCTGACCACTCCTATTGCCCACCAGTGAGTGTTCCTTCCAAACTGGACTTCATAGTAAACCCTTCCTGAGGAGAAGCTTTGTTTCCCTAAGACACAGGGAAGCTGAGAGAATCTCTGCTTGTTGTCAGGGAGATTCTTCTGTACGATTCCACAACTCACTTGTTTTCCATCCTCAGACAGGGTGACCCAGGGACTTGCTGTATCAGGGTCCAGGGTTACATCCACCTCATATCGCTGGATCCTCCTCAGCTCAGCTTCACCATCGTCTGAGTGTTTGACCTCCTGAATCTTCTCTCGTCTCTGTTGGATTTCAGCCTCTGTCTTTCTGTCATATTCTTCTTTCCACTCATGATAACTGAACGGAGAAAACATTTCAGAATCAGAACTATTGAGGGATATGTTTGGTCACTTATAGGTTTCTTAACTAATGCGTCTGGGGTGTCATCAACCGGGAACCAGTCTGTCTTTATACAATCGAGGGAAGTTTATGTGATCACATAAATACGTCCATCTCTCTGTTCTCTTCTCTCCCCACACTGTGAAATCAGCTGTGACCTCGTCAGACATGACGTCAGTCTTGGTAAAACATGGAGTTCTCCTGTGTCTGGATAACTTCTCCTTCACATGGTCCCCATATTCCAAACTAGATCAGAACTCGGTAGAGTGCATACTGTACTTGCGCATTGGGCCCAAGTAGGCTGCAGCCCACTTGTGCGTCAGCGGTGCGGGCTAATACTCATTATTTACCATCCTGCACCGATCGTTTAACTTGCGCCCGATCCGTTCACACAAGTAACAAGGTGCTTGATGATGATTTACAGTTATGATCAGAAGATTTTTAACCTTTGATCTTTAAGCCCGATGAAGGACCAGCATTTGAGGACATTTTAGCCCCACAGGCCCCAAACATTAAAGATTTCTTTTTGCTTTTACCCACAATTCTAGCCTGGAATTTGGGAAACAAAACAGGCAAAACATACAGAACTAAATGACCTTTAATCTTCCAGTTGTGTAGACTTTTACCTTTTGAGAGTGTAAAAAGGAAACCAAATGGACCCGCCAGGGTCCATTTGGTTTCATTTTTACGTTCTCAAGAGTTACACCTAGTTAAAAAACTTAGCTGGGGACCACCTGGAACCCTCTCAAGGACCACTGGTGGTCCCCGGACCACCTGTTGAAAAACTCTGCACTCTAAATGAAGGTGTCACCATGCACAGGATGCTAAGCAGTCTCCTAAAAAAAAGTGAGTGATGTCTCTCTCAGTTAACGAGTATATTCATGTTGGAATGGAGTTTGGAAATAATAAATCACACCTGTTTGAAGCCATCAGTGGGAATTTAATGTTAGTGTAGATTTAACGGGTCTTCTTTTTAAATTTTAAAGTCTGCCCCCAACCAGATCAGTGCTCATGTTAACAGGAGAGATGATGAGTGGAGCAGTGAAGTCAAAATCTGTCCAGAAGTATGGATAGAGTCTCTCAGTGAAGGAACATCCAGTGTAAGAGTAGAGGTGAACTCTGTTCTCCACGTCATAAAAGGAGACCAGACCCTCCTCATAATCCACAAACACTCCCACTGTCTGGAGCTTCTCTCTGACAGGGAGAACGACTTCAGGGTCAGCAAGAGCCCTGTACTCATTTCTATACCTCAACATTCTAATATTTCCATTCCTCAACTTCCTCAACCCTATAGTCCAGTAACCATTTCTGGGACTCGGTGAGATGTATTCCTTCCTGTCGATGGACTCTCTGGCCACTCCTATTACCCAATAGTCAGTCATTCTTCCAACCTGGACTTCATAGTAAACCCTTCCTGAGGAGAAGCTTTGTTTCCCTAAGACACAGGGACACAGAGAGAATCTCTGCTTGTTGTCAGGGAGATTCGTCTGTACCATTCCATGACACACTTGTTTTCCATCCTCAGACAGGGTGACCCGGGGACTTGCTGTATCAGGGTCCAGGGTTACATCTACCTCATATCGCTGGAGCCTCCTCAGCTCAGCTTCACCATCGTCTGAGTGTTTGACCTCCTGAATCTTCTCTCGTCTCTGTTGGATTTCAGCCTCTGTCTTTCTGTCATATTCTTCTTTCTCATGATAACTGAACGGAGAAAACATTACAGAATCAGAACTATTGAGGAATATGTTTGGTCACTTATAGGTTTCTTAACTAATGCGTCTGGGGTGTCATCAACCGGGATCCAGTCTGTCTTTATACAATCGAGGGAAGTTTATGTGATCACATAAATATGTCCATCTCTCTGTTCTCTTCTCTCCCCACACTGTGAAATCAGCTGTGACCTCGTCAGACATGACGTCAGTCTTGGTAAAACATGGAGTTGTCCTGTGTCTGGATAACTTCTCCTTCACATGGTCCCCATATTCCAAACTAGATCAGAACTCGGTAGAGTGTATACTGTACTTGCGCATTGTGCACAAGTAGGCTGCAGCCCACTTGTGCGTCAGCGGTGCGGGCTAATACTCATTATTTACCATCCTGCACCGATCGTTTAACTTGTGCCCGATCCGTTCACACAAGTAACAAGGTGCTTGATGATGATTTACAGTTATGATCAGAAGATTTTTAACCTTTGATCTTTAAGCCTGATGGAGGTAAGTAAAATGGCTGTAATAGTACATAGAACATGCACAGTCATTGGGTGCAATTCTCAATCGCTGTGGTGTAGCCAGGTATGGTGTAAGTCTTCTCATTGGCTGCATGGCAGCAAATCAGGTCTGGGGCCTTGGGGTAGGCCGAAAGCCTATACCACCAGCCCTGGGCCTGAGTTTACCAAATAATTACCAAGAATAATAAAAACCTGCAAGTCAAAAGGTCCAGAATTCACCTGACCCAGGCCTGGTGGTATAAGCTTTCGGGCCTACCTTAAGGCCTCAAACCTGATTTTCTGCCATGTAGCCAATGAGAGGACTTACACTATACCTGGCTACAACACAGCGAATGAGAATTGCACCCATTATCTGTAAAGATATCACCAAAAATGTTCATTTCATTAATATTTTAAAAAGCATTAAGAATAAAGTCATGAAAAAATAAAATAACATTTCCTCAAACTACAAATCCTAGTAGTACAAAGTAGTAATAAGGTTGAAATCACTTTTTTTTTGCTAGTAGAAAGTAAAAAAGTCAAAACACAAATGAAACACAATGACAAGTCTTGGACTCTTCAATTGGAATGTAAATGAGCCATTAGATGGAACAATAGAGCTCTTCTTGGCATGGAGGTGTGATGTTTCCAGGGGAGAGAATGGGTGAGGATTCCAGAGGTCAAAAAGACCTCTGAGTTCAGTGTTTCTAGGTATATTTGCTATCTCAGGCTTTCTAGTGTAAAAAAAAGTGAGTGATGTCTCTCTCAGTTAACGAGTATATTCATGTTGGAATGGAGGCAGGCAAACATCTTAGCCAATCACTGACAAGTATTTTCTGAGTGACAGGCAGGCTGTCAATATACTTAGCTTCAGATAGTTGTAAAGAAACGTTTAGGATGATGTCAGGAAGAAGTAGAGCAGAGGTGTCAAACTCAGCTGTTGAGGATGACCTGTGGAACCCTGTGGTGAGAATTGGTGAAAATATTAGTGTTTTGTTCATGAGGTCAAATAGCAGCAACTTCAGATTAAGCCTATGAGGAAACTAGTGATTAATATGTAGATATGTTCAGATATGATCAATCAAGACTTTAGAACTATTGTCATGAGTATTATCTCTGGGTTCTTTATTTGTGAGACATACAGGGTGAAGGTCTTTAGTTTGTTTAGTTTGTTTTTGGTACAAGTAGGCACTATTTTCACAGTAGTGATTATATTATCATGATTCTAGTATCCTTTACACAGTAGTGATTCTGTCATTAACACGTCACCATTTGGTTGAGCACATTATACTGGAGTGGAAGCTCTGATTCTAGTTTTGAAATAATAAATCACACCTGATTGAAGCCGTCAGTGGGAATTTAATGTGACGTGTAGATTTAACGGATGCAGGCACGCAAAGCACCACTCTGTTCAGACAGGTGTGATTTTTCTTTTAAAGACTGAGGGGACATGTTCCCTCTGCCCCCACCCAGATCAGCTCATGTTAACAGGAGAGATGATGAGTGGAGCAGTGAAGTCAAAATATGTACAGAAGTATGGATAGAGTCTCTCAGTGAAGGAACATCCAGTGTAAGAGTAGAGGTGAACTCTGTTCTCCACGTCATAAAAGGAGACCAGACCCTCCTCATAATCCACAAACACTCCCACTGTCTGGAGCTTCTCTCTGACAGGGAGAACGACATCAGGGTCAGCAGCAGCCCTGTACTCATTTGTATACCTCAACATTATAGTCCAGTAACCATTGTTGGGACTCAGTGAGATGTTTCTCTTCCTGTCGATGGACTCTCTGGCCACTCCTATTGCCCACCAGTCAGTGTTCCTTCCAACCTGGACTTCATAGTAAACCCTTCCTGAGGAGAAGCTTTGTTTCCCTAAGACACATTGAATCCGAGAGAATCTCTGCTTGTTGTCAGGGAGATTCCTCTGTACGTTTACACAACTCACTTGTTTTCCATCCTCAGACAGGGTGACCCAGGGATTTGCTGTATCAGGGTCCAGGGTTACATCCACCTCATATCGCTGGATCCTCCTCAGCTCAGCTTCACAACGGTCTCTTACAGGTTTCTTCTTCATCTCCTGACTGAGTAAGTTCTCCAGCTGAGACAGAGCTGTCCTCACTGTCCCTGCATATGAAGACTGATGGACATGGAGCTTGGTCCAGTCCTTGCTTGGTAGGACAGGGGTGTTGATGGATGTGATCTTCTGGAGGAGGTGGAGGTGGTCTTCAGTGCCTGAGAGCTGGTTTAGCTCAGAGCTTCTCTTCTCTAACTGAGTGATTTCCTGTTGCAGATCTTGGATGAAGCCTTCAGCCTGTTTCTCTGTTGTTTTCTGCTTCTGCTCAATCACACCAATGACCTCAGCCTGACTTCTCTCAATACATCTGCTCAGAGCTGTGAAGATCTCAACACTGTCTGCTATCACTGTATCTGCATCTTTCCTGCTGAGATCTGCTGAGCGTTTGACCTCCTGAATCTTCTCTCGTCTCTGTTGGATTTCAGCCTCTGTCTTTCTGTCATATTCTTCTTTCCACTCATGATAACTGAACGGAGAAAACATTTCAGAATCAGAACTATTGAGGGATATGTTTGGTCACTTATAGGTTTCTTAACTAATGCGTCTGGGGTGTCATCAACCGGGAACCAGTCTGTCTTTATACAATCGAGGAAAGTTTATGTGATCACATAAATATGTCCATCTCTCTGTTCTCTTCTCTCCCCACATTGTGAAATCAGCTGTGACCTCGTCAGACATGACGTCAGTCTGTGAAATCAGCTGTGACCTCGTCAGACATGACGTCAGTCTTGGTAAAACATGGAGTTCTCCTGTGTCTGGATAACTTCTCCTTCACATGGTCCCCATATTCCAAACTAGATCAGAACTCGGTAGAGTGCATACTGTACTTGCGCATTGGGCACAAGTAGGCTGCAGCCCACTTGTGCGTCAGCGGTGCGGGCTAATACTCATTATTTACCATCCTGCACCGATCGTTTAACTTGCGCCCGATCCGTTCACACAAGTAACAAGGTGCTTGATGATGATTTACAGTTATGATCAGAAGATTTTTAACCTTTGATCTTTAAGCCTGATGAAGGTAAGTAAAATGACTGTAATAGTACATAGAACATGCACAGTCAATGGGTGCAATTCTCAATCGCTGTGGTGTAGCCAGGTATGGTGTAAGTCTTCTCATTGGCTGCATGGCAGCAAATCAGGGCTGGGGCCTTGGGGTAGGCCGAAAGCCTATACCACCAGCCCTGGGCCTGAGTTTACCAAATAATTACCCAGAATAATTAAAACCTGCAAGTCAAAAGGTCCAGAAATCACCTGACCCCACAATTAAAAATGTTACTGTACTCCCCGGCTTTGTTCATCATGAGTTGAAGCTCTTGATGACTGGTTTTAATTATTATGGATAATTATTTGGTAGGTCCAGGCCCAGGCCTGGTGGTATAGGCTTTCAGGCCTACCTCAAGGCCCCAAACCTGATTTGCTGCCATGCAGCCAATGAGAGGACTTACACCACACCTGGCTACAACACAGCGAATGAGAATTGCACCCATTATCTGTAAAGATATCATCAAAAATGTTCAATTCATTAATATTTTAAAAAAGCATTAAGAATAAAGTCATAAAAAATAACATTAATTTCCTCAAACTACAAATCCTAGTAGTACAAAGTAGTAATAAGGTTGAAATCACTTTTTTTGCTAGTAGAAATCTGTCTGGTCCTTGCAGAGCTATAGGATTGCTGAAGGAAGAAGGACCAAAGATAGATATTTATGTTGATTAAAATAGTTTAATATCAATAAAATAGAGCCTGTTTGTGGTTGTTAATCTTTACTTCTAGGGTAGGAGTGAGAGTCTCCTCACCTTGCAGTACTTCTTCACCACTTAGTGCTGTAATCCATCCTGCTCAGTGTTGCCAACTGCCAAAATACAAAATGCACTAGTGGCACTTCCAAAATGCACTAGAATGTGCTAGATGCTCGCCTGGAACATACAGATCAAAATGACCATTAATCTTCTACATTCTCTAGTTGTGTAGACTAAGTTGGGCTAATTCACATGATGAATATTTTAACTCTTGAGAGTGTAAAAATGAAACCAAATGGACCCACAAGGGTCCATTTGGTTTCATTTTTACGCTCTCAAAGAGTTACATCTGGTTAGCCAACTGTCCATCATTTAGCCTGGGGACCACTGGTTGAAAACCATTGTCATAGTAGGAGAAATGGTGAAAAATGAGGGTTTTATCTCTGGCGCCTGTCAATCAATTTCACCCCAACTCACCAGCCAAAAAGCACTAGATTTTCCACCAGGAGTTTTTCACTAATTTTGGCGCTGGGGGGGGGGGGGGGGGGGGGTCTGAAAAAGCGCTAAATATAGCGACAAATGCGCCAAGTTGGCAACACCGATCCTGCTTCCAGTTCATTTCACCACTATCATTTACACAGGTGTGATTTTATTATCATCGTTTATGATGTAGTGATTCTATTATCATTTACACAGTAGTGATTATATTAATTTACACAGTAATGATTATATTAATTTACCCAGTAATGATTATATTAAATTTGCACAGTGATTCTACTACCGTTAACAGAGTATTGATTCCGTCTCCATCATTTACAATTGACACAGTAGTGATTATCTGATCAGTATTGTGTGAGCATGTAACCCCGTCGGTCGTCCTCATGGTGAGGTAATTAACAGACTGTTGTATGTGTTACCAAGTGGACCGGCTCCCTGTTTGTCTGTCACCATGATGAGGAAAGAAGGCAGGCATGGAGAGGTTTCTCTGTTGCTCAGTCTGACTCTTTTATTGAACAAAAATCTTTGAGTATTAGCGTGAAAGTATAGGCCCTGGGCAGAAGGCCCTGCACTCTAAATGAAGGGTTTTCAACCTTTTTCATCCCAGGGCCCACCATTTATTCAGCATTTGAGCCATGGACCACCATTTGAGGACATTTTAGCCCCACAGGCCCCAAACATAAAAGATTTCTTTTTGCTATTACCCACAATTCTAGCCTGCAATTTGGGAAACAAAACAGGCAAATGATTATATTAAATTTGCACAGTGATTCTACTACCGTTAACAAAGTAGTGATTCCGTCACTATCATTTACAATTTACACAGTAACCCTGTCGGTCGTGGTCATGGTGAGGTAATTAAGAGACTGTTGTATGTGTTACCAAGTGGACCGGCTCCCTGTTTGTCTGTCACCATGATGAGGACAGAAGGCAGGCATGGAGAGGTTTCTCTGTTGCTCAGTCTGACTCTTTTATTGAACAAAAATCTTTGAGTATTAGTGTGAAAGTAACGGCCCTGGGCAGAAGGACCTGCACTCTAAATGAAGGTGTCACCATGCACAGGATGTTGCAGTCATCTTAACACTAGAACAACGGCACGGTCATCTTGATCATTTTTGAGATTTTGAAGTGGATTTTCTCTGCCTGTGATGGTCTGAAAAAGTTCCCCTTCCATGACTTTTCCTAAATATGCAATTCAAGTCATCTCTGTTTTTCTTTTCGTCTGTAATAATTTCTAAATATGAATTTAGAAGCGAAACTACCTAGAAAGACGGGGCATTCGCGGTCAATTGGGCCGTCCTCACCCTCCTCCCCCGCTATACTCACAGAAGGATTTTCACACCAGTCTAATGGGTCATTTGCATTTCAATTGTTGTTGGGTGTCTGGTTCGGCCTATCTCTCTGTCTCTCAGCACTAAACTTTTTCTCTATAAGCATGTGTTTGTGCTGAACCGCATACTTTCCTCATTGTTGTCTCCACCGAAGGTGGTGACTATAAAACGCCCTCTGTCCGTGCACGCAGCCCGTCCGTCTGCTGAATCTGTCTGTCCCACGACTGTCTGTCCGTGCACGCAGCCCGTCCGTCCCCTGGATCTGTCCGTCCCATGACGTCATGACGACGTCATAGTTGACACACTAGTACTAGTACACGTTCAAACCTGAGCCCAGGTTTGAACGTGAGACCTGTGCCCCATAGGGGCACAGGTCTCTGTCCGTGCACGTAGCCCGTCCGTGCCCACGATCTGTCTGTCCCATGACGTCATGACGACGTCATAGTTGAGCTAGGAGGGCTTTGAGCTAGGAGGACCCTTGAGGCTCCTGAGATGACGTCGAGATAGGGGGCCTGATCTAGGAGGACCCCTGAGCTAGAATGAGCCTTGAGATGATGTCATAAAGAGTGAGATAGGGAAGCCCTGAGTTGGGAGGATTCGTTAGATGATGAGAAGGTTAGGAGCCGGAGGTAGAGTGATGTTTGGGAAGACATCATAGAGCTACGGGCTACGTGTCCGTGCACGTAGCCGTCCGTGTGAACTCTTACTTTGAATTTGAATGTTTTTTTGTTTGGAAATCACCTGAAAAGAGATTTCAAATTCAGAAAAGACATAATTATTTTATCTCTACATAGGATATACCTGCTTTGAAAACTCATTGTTGTTGTCTCCACCGAAGGTGGGGACTATAAAATGCCCTCCGTCCGTCGCCCTGAATCTGTCCGTCACACGATGTCTGTGCACATGTGCACTGTGCACAACTTTGTGCACGCAGCCTGTTCGTCATGACGTCATGACGACGTTGTAGTTGATACCGTAGTACTAGTGGACCCTAGAATCTAGTGGACCTTCAAACCTGAGACCAGACGGTGGAGAGCTGGGTACAGGAGTCTAGGAGGACCCCTGAGATTGAGAAGCTTGAGATGACGTCATGATGAAAAACCCTAAGCTTGAATGAAAGAAAGATGATGTAATGAGAAAGATCATAAAAGATAGAACGGTGAAGACTTTAACAGATTTTAACAGATGTCCCCACCGAAGGTGGGGACTATAAAATGCCCTCCGTCCGTCGCCCTGAATCTGTCCGTCACACGATGTCTGTGCACATGTGCACATGTGACGTTGTCGTGGACGTCTTTGTGCACGCAGCCTGTTCGTCATGACGTCATGACGACGTTGTAGTTGATACCGTAGTACTAGTGGACCCTAGAATCTAGTGGACCTTCAAACCTGAGACCAGACGGTGGAGAGCTGGGTACAGGAGTCTAGGAGGACCCCTGAGATTGAGAAGCTTGAGATGACGTCATGATGAAAAACCCTAAGCTTGAATGAAAGAAAGATGATGTAATGAGAAAGATCATAAAAGATAGAACGGTGAAGACTTTAACAGATGTTGTTTAATTTCAATTAACGATAAATCTTCATGTAACGATAAATATTCAGAAAAGCTCGACAATAGATTTTCAGGAAAAGATTCCCGATATAGATAGTACCATTAGGAAGTGTAACAACAGAGCAATCCCTTCCCATCGCAAGCGTACAGTCAGCTCGATAGAACAATATGAAATGGATAAACCTCCAGAAAAAGTCTATGCTATTAGTCTCGACGGTTGCAACGATCCAGTAAAGGCCTCTGTCCAACCTAAATCTGACTTGAATGTTTTGCCTATAATTTCATTGAATCCATCACAAACCAAGTGGACGGTTCAAGGTCGTGTACATAACAAGACTGAAATCATCAGATGGAGTAATGACAGAGGAGATGGAAGACGTTTCTCATTTGAAATCATGGATGAAACGGCAGAAATAAAGGTCACGGCCTTTACCAAGGACGTAGACAAGTTCTTCTGTGTGGTAGAAGAGGGAAAGATTTATTTGATTTCGAAAGCGACAATAAAGGCAATGGACAAGCGGTTCTCCACATTTAATAACAAATACGAAATTATTCTCAACAGTACTTCTACCATTGTACCCTGTGACGAGAATCCGAAGATCCCCCAACTGAAGTGTGATTTCGTATTTTTATCGATCGCGGAACTAGAGAACAAAGAACCGGGAAGCTTCGTAGATGTGATTGGAGTATGTAACAAAGCCAATGACATGTCTCGCATCATAACGAAATTTGGCAAAGACACTTGCAAGAGAGAAATCACCCTGGTGGACAACAGCGGCAAAGAAGTAAAAGTCACCCTGTGGGCAAAGCAGGCAGAAGAATTCAATGGCTCATCACACCCGATAGTGGAAATCAAACAAGCTCAAGTATCCGATTATGGAGGTCGATCTCTGTCAGCGACATTTAGCTCAAAGCTCATGGTCAACCCACAGACACCAGAAGCCAATAAACTCAAGAAGTGGTACGAAGAGGAAGGCCGAAACTCAAGCATCCAATCACTGACACAAATCCGGTCATCTGCGGGATCGGTATCAGGAGTCATCGCCAAAGTCAACTGGAAAACAGTGAAAAACATGACAAAAGGAGCACAGACACAGGATCAATTAGCAGATTATTGCGTCACAGTGGCAACGGTCATTGCCATTCGATCTGAGAATTGCATATACCAGGCGTGTCCCCGTGAAGATTGCAACAAGAAGGTTCTGGACCTAAACAATGATAAATACCACTGTGAGAAATGCAACCTTGACTTTTCTGAATTCAAATACAGACTTTTACTAAAAGTCTGGATAGCTGACCATAATGACCAACATTGGGTAACATGCTTCCATAACATCGCTGAGGTCCTCCTGGGTCACGACACAGACTCACTGAGGGTTCTGAGAGACACAAATGACATTGCATTCAAGGAAGTCTTCAACAAAGCATTACTTACCACTCATATTTTCAAGAGCAGAACCAAGCTAGAGACATACAACGACGAAATTTTGCACAACACCACAATAATGGAAATTCAACCAGTGGACACGGAGGATACAACAAAAACCTGATCAGCAATATTCGCTCAATGACGAATCAGATTTTGAATAAATTTTTTTCACCCAATCGTTTCATGTTTTAAGATCGCATAATGGCATTTTACATAAAAGATCTCTTTTCTTCAATATTGTAACTCACGTTAAACTCAGCATCGACAACTATATTCATTATTTTTTATTTTTATTTTATTTTTATTTATTTTTTTAATTTTGCACTTCTCCAAACCTGACCTCAAATATTTTTTTCTTGAACTCTTACATATAATTTCAATGATTTTTTATTTACAACTGATATTAAATAGAATTTTCAAATTCAGAAAAGACTATTTGTTCTCCATATATGATATCTCTATTTGATACTGTAACCTTTTATTTTTTTTTAAACAAAGATATTTTTTTTTAATTCTTCCATAGAATTTGAATGATTTTTTATTTCTGAGCACAGATAGTGCAGACCTTTTTTTCCTTGAACTCTTACGTAGAATTTGAATGTTTTTTTATTTACATCTGATGTTAAATATGAATTTTACATTTAGAAAAATCATTGATATCTCATCTATACATATGATATACCGATTTGATACTGTAACCCTTTTTTTTAAAGAATGACATCATCAATATCGTCATTCCGTCCCGTGTGTGATGTAATGATGACGTCATAGATCTCATAGCTGAATCGGAGAAAAGACATTAGTATTTTATATATATTACAATAATATCATCAATTCTTCGACTCGGACGGTGGAGACCTGTGCCCCGTAGGGCACAGGTCATTTTTTTTAATCCTGAAAGAAGTTAATGTTAAAAACATATTTATGTAGTGACTAAGATACATTTATATATAGTCATGAGTATTGTCGCATTACACTCACAATAAACTACTTTGAAATGTGCACACGTTCAAACCTGAGCCCGGACGGTGGAGACCTGTGCCCCGTAGGGGCACAACTCTTGTTTTCAACTGTTTTTATTACATTGTTTTTTGCGATTAAAACTTCTAGGCGAAGGAATCCACGCTGCATCGCTTGTCGATGCCCGTGTTACCGCATGGCCATGCCGCTGGCTCTATAGTGGCGGAGTTTCTGGTCAAATCCAGGGCCAGATCTAGGCTACATGGGACAGGGGAGGGCAGTGCCCATCCAAACGTGCGTCTTTCTCCTCAAATCAAAGGTTACGGGGATCAAATATCTTCTCTTATGACGTTTCTGACATATCTCATCAAATGAGGATAATTCCGGTTCCTTGATGTGAAAAACCTTGGAGTTGCCCCGCTTGGCAATCTTCCATCCCCCCCTAGCCAGGCTCGATGAATCTGGGTCTGTTTTTCCCCTTTTCCCTCCTTCCCTAGATCAGAGCCATCTAGTAGAAGAGTTGCGACATTGAGAGGCCAGAAACTGAGGTCTCGGGCGCTGTTCATGCAGCCAGAATAGGGACAAACTGGAGTTGTAAATGCATTGTTTTCAACGAGGACGGCCCAATTAAGAGCTATTTTATGCATGTTTTCGATCTAAAATAAAGCTATGTAAGATCATTAACGCTGGGCTGTTGCCTGAGTCCGATGCATTAGCTACTTCAGGTCCAGGCTTGTCCCTATTTGTTGTCTCCATTCTCTATTCAAGTCTAAGTAGAAGAGACGCCATTCAACTGGCCCCATGGAGTGGACAGAGTTGTCGTAACTCTGTCCATAGGCTACTCTGTCTAAGCTCCACAGCGCGTGTGAACCAACACACAGACACACACACACACACACACACACACACACACACACACACACACACACACACACACACACACACACACACACACACACACACACACACACACAGAGGGGGCATCGTCGGAACGGACACTGTTACTTCAAGGAGATAGCCTACTCTTTGCTCTAGCTCACCATAAACTGAAGAAACAGAACAGAATATTTGGAATTAGCCTAGAGTTGTACTACCGTGGAACATGCATTTTCAAAGTAACTGTGTGTGTACTGTATGGAGCACTTGCTAGCCATTAGCGCCGCTAGCATCTCGGCAACGCTGCACAGGATAAACTAAATGGACTAAAATCCTTTGTTGACTAAAACTAGACTAAAACAGTCATGGATAAAAGTGAAAACATGTGAGTAAGACTAACAAAGAATGTTGTCCAAATAACTAAGACTGACTAAACAAAAATAGCATTTCGTCAAAAGGACTAAGACAGACTAAAACAAAAAATAGCCTGCCAAAAACAACACTTCACATTTCTCAATGTGAATAATTAGTGCACTAAATAACAGATGAAAAAAATAAAATAAAACTTAGTTACTTACTATAAGTAAAAAAGTAAAAAAGTCAAAACACAAATGAAACACAATGACAAGTCTTGGACTCTTCAATTGGAATGTAAATGAGCCATTAGATGGAACAATAGAGCTCTTCTTGGCATGGAGGTGTGATGTTTCCAGGGGGGAGAATGGGTGAGGATTCCAGAGGTCAATAAGACCTCTGAGTTCAGTGTTTCTAGGTATATTTGCTATCTCAGGCTTTCTAGTGTTAAAAAAGTGAGTGATGTCTCTCTCAGTTAACGAGTATATTCATGTTGGAATGGAGGCAGGCAAACATCTTAGCCAATCACTGACAAGTATTTTCTGAGTGACAGGCAGGCTGTCAATATACTTAGCTTCAGATAGTTGTAAAGAAACGTTTAGGATGATGTCAGGAAGAAGTAGAGCAGAGGTGTCAAACTCAGCTGTTGAGGATGACCTGTGGAACCCTGTGGTGAGAATTGGTGAAAATAGTGTTTTGTTCATGAGGTCAAATAGCAGCAACTTCAGATTAAGCCTATGAGGAAACTAGTGATTAATGTGTAGATATGTTCAGATATGATCAATCAAGACTTTAGAACTATTGTCATGAGTATTATCTCAGGGTTATTTATTTGTCAGACATACAGGGTGAAGGTCTTTAGTTTGTTTAGTTTGTTTTTGGTAAAAGTAGGCACTATTTACACAGTAGTGATTATATTAGCGTGATTCTAGTATCCTTTACACAGTAGTGATTCTGTCATTTACACGTCACCATTTGGATGAGCACATTATACTGGAGTGGAAGCTCTGATTCTAGTTTGGAAATAATAAATCACACCTGTTTGAAGCCGTCAGTGGGAATTTAATGTTACGTGTAGATTTAACGGATGCAGGCACGCAAAGCACCAATCGGTTCAGACAGGTGTGATTTTTCTTTTAAAGACTGAGGGGACATGTTCCCTCTGCCCCCACCCAGATCAGCTCATGTTAACAGGAGAGATGATGAGTGGAGCAGTGAAGTCAAAATATGTACAGAAGAATGGATAGAGTCTCTCAGTGAAGGAACATCCAGTGTAAGAGTAGAGGTGAACTCTGTTCTCCACGTCATAAAAGGAGACCAGACCCTCCTCATAATCCACAAACACTCCCACTGTCTGGAGCTTCTCTCTGACAGGGAGAACGACATGAGGGTCAGCAAGAGCCTTGTACTCATTTCCATTCCTCAACACTATAGTCCAGTAACCATTTCTGGGTCTCCGTGAGATGATTCTCTTCCTGTCGATGGACTCTCTGGCCACTCCTATTGCCCACCAGTCAGTGTTCCTTCCAACCTGGACTTCATAGTAAACCCTTCCTGAGGAGAAGCTTTGTTTCCCTAAGACACATTGAAGTCGAGAGAATCTCTGCTTGTTGTCAGGGAGATTCCTCTGTACGTTTACACAACTCACAT
>CM076968.1:58297068-58377775 GCA_039105355.1 Benthosema pterotum | reverse complement strand
GAGCATTTTTGAGCATTTTTGAAAAATGTCGAAATTTTTGAAAAAAAGCGTAAGGCTATAGCCTTACGTTTTTCATGATTTTGAGCGATTTTGAAAAAATGACGAAAACTGGCCAAAAACGCAAGGCTATAGCCTTACGGTCTTGACAGCATGCCGTTTTTTTCATCATTTTGAGCATTTTGAGCATTTTCGAAAAATGTCGAAATTTGAAAAAAAGCGTAAGGCTATAGCCTTACCGTTTTTCATGATTTTGAGCGATTTCGAAAAATGACGAAAACTGGCAAAAACGCAAGGCTATAGCCTTACGGTCTTGCACAGCATGCCGTTTTTCATCATTTTGAGCATTTTTGAGCATTTTCGAAAAATGTCGAAATTTTGAAAAAGCGTAAGGCTATAGCCTTACCGTTTTTCATGATTTTGAGCGATTTCGAAAAATGACGAAAACTGGCCAAAACGCAAGGCTATAGCCTTACGGTCTTGCACAGCATGCCGTTTTTCATCATTTTGAGCATTTTTGAGCATTTTCGAAAAATGTCGAAATTTTGAAAAAAGCGTAAGGCTATAGCCTTACGTTTTTCATGATTTTGAGCGATTTCGAAAAATGACGAAAACTGGCCAAAACACAAGGCTATAGCCTTACGGTCTTGCACAGCATGCCGTTTTTCATCATTTTGAGCATTTTTGAGCATTTTCGAAAAATGTCGAAATTTGAAAAAGCGTAAGGCTATAGCCTTACCGTTTTTCATGATTTTGAGCGATTTCGAAAAATGACGAAAACTGGCCAAAACGCAAGGCTATAGCCTTACGGTCTTGCACAGCATGCCGTTTTTCATCATTTTGAGCATTTTTGAGCATTTTCGAAAAATGTCGAAATTTTGAAAAAAAGCGTAAGGCTATAGCCTTATCGTTTTTCATGATTTTGAGCGATTTCGAAAAATGACGAAAACTGGCAAAAACGCAAGGCTATAGCCTTACGGTCTTGCACAGCATGCCGTTTTTCATCATTTTGAGCATTTTTGAGCATTTTCGAAAAATGTCGAAATTTTGAAAAAAAGCGTAAGGCTATAGCCTTACCGTTTTTCATGATTTTGAGCGATTTCGAAAAATGACGAAAATGGCCAAAACGCAAGGCTATAGCTTACGGTCTTGCACAGCATGCCGTTTTTTATCATTTTGAGCATTTTTGAGCATTTTCGAAAAATGTCCAAAATTTTGAAAAAAAGCGTAAGGCTATAGCTTTTTTGAAAAATGTCGAAATTTTGAAAAAAGCGGAAGGCTATAGCCTTACCAGCATTTTTCATGATTTGAGCGATTTCGAAAAAAAAAATGACTGAAAAACTGGCCAAAACGCAAGGCTATAGCCTTACGGTCTTGCACAGCATGCCGTTTTTCATCATTTTGAGCATTTTTGAGCATTTTCGAAAAATGTCGAAATTTTGAAAAAAGCGTAAGGCTATAGCCTTACCGTTTTTCATGATTTTGAACGATTTCGAAAAATGACGAAAACTGGCAAAAACGCAAGGCTATAGCCTTACGGTCTTGCACAGCATGCCGTTTTTCATCATTTTGAGCATTTTTGAGCATTTTCGAAAAATGTCGAAATTTTGAAAAAGCGTAAGGCTATAGCCTTACCGTTTTTCATGATTTTGAGCGATTTCGAAAAATGACGAAAACTGGCCAAAACGCAAGGCTATAGCCTTACGGTCTTGCACAGCATGCCGTTTTTCATCATTTTGAGCATTTTTGAGCATTTTCGAAAAATGTCGAAATTTTGAAAAAAGCGTAAGGCTATAGCCTTACCGTTTTTCATGATTTTGAGCGATTTCGAAAAAAATGACGAAAACTGGCCAAAAACGCAAGGCTATAGCCTTACGGTCTTGCACAGCATGCCGTTTTTCATCATTTTGAGCATTTTTGAGCATTTTCGAAAAATGTCGAAATTTTGAAAAAAGCGTTAAGGCTATAGCCTTACCGTTTTTCATGATTTTGAGCGATTTAGAAAAATGACGAAAACTGGCCAAAACGCAAGGCTATAGCCTTACGGTCTTGCACAGCATGCCGTTTTTCATCATTTTGAGCATTTTTGAGCATTTTCGAAAAAATGTCGAAATTTTGAAAAAAAAGCGTAAGGCTATAGCCTTACCGTTTTTCATGATTTTGAGCGATTTTGAAAAATGACGAAAAACTGGCCAAAACGCAAGGCTATAGCCTTACGGTCTTGCACAGCATGCCGTTTTTCATCATTTTGAGCATTTTTGAGCATTTTCGAAAAATGTCGAAATTTGAAAAAAGCGTAAGGCTATAGCCTTACCGTTTTTCATGATTTTGAGCGATTTGAAAAATGACGGAAAACTGGCCAAAACGCAAGGCTATAGCCTTACGGTCTTGCACAGCATGCCGTTTTTTCATCATTTTGAGCATTTTTGAGCATTTTCGAAAAAATGTCGAAATTTTGAAAAAAGCGTAAGGCTATAGCCTTACCGTTTTTCATGATTTTGAGCGATTTTCAAAAAATGACGAAAACTGGCCAAAACGCAAGGCTATAGCCTTACGGTCTTGCACAGCATGCCGTTTTTCATCATTTTGAGCATTTTTGAGCATTTTCGAAAAATGTCAAAATTTTGAAAAAAGCGTAAGGCTATAGCCTTACCGTTTTTCATGATTTTGAGCGATTTTGAAAAATGACGAAAACTGGCCAAAACGCAAGGCTATAGCCTTACGGTCTTGCACAGCATGCCGTTTTTCATCATTTTGAGCATTTTTGAGCATTTTCGAAAAATGTCGAAATTTTGAAAAAAGCGTAAGGCTATAGCCTTACCGTTTTTCATGATTTTGAGCGATTTCGAAAAATGACGAAAACTGGCAAAAACGCAAGGCTATAGCCTTACGGTCTTGCACAGCATGCCGTTTTTCATCATTTTGAGCATTTTTGAGCATTTTCGAAAAATGTCGAAATTTTGAAAAAAGCGTAAGGCTATAGCCTTACCGTTTTTCATGATTTTGAGCGATTTGAAAAATGACGAAAACTGGCCAAAACGCAAGGCTATAGCCTTACGGTCTTGCACAGCATGCCGTTTTTCATCATTTTGAGCATTTTTGAGCATTTTCGAAAAATGTCAAAATTTTGAAAAGCGTAAGGCCTTAGCCTTACCGTTTTTCATGATTTTGAGCGATTTCGAAAAATGACGAAAACTGGCAAAACGCAAGGCTATAGCCTTACGGTCTTGCACAGCATGCCGTTTTTCATCATTTTGAGCATTTTTGAGCATTTTCGAAAAATGTCGAAATTTTGAAAAAAAGCGCGTAAGGCTATAGCCTTACCGTTTTTCATGATTTGAGCGATTTTGAAAAATGACGAAAACTGGCCAAAACGCAAGGCTATAGCCTTACGGTCTTGCACAGCATGCCGTTTTTCATCATTTTGAGCATTTTTGAGCATTTTCGAAAAATGTCGAAATTTTGAAAAAAAGCGTAAGGCTATAGCCTTATCGTTTTTCATGATTTTGAGCGATTTCGAAAAATGACGAAAACTGGCAAAAACGCAAGGCTATAGCCTTATGGTCTTGCACAGCATGCCGTTTTTCATCATTTTGAGCATTTTTGAGCATTTTCGAAAAATGTCGAAATTTTGAAAAAAGCGTAAGGCTATAGCCTTACCGTTTTTCATGATTTTGAGCGATTTCGAAAAATGACGGAAAACTGGCCAAAACGCAAGGCTATAGCCTTACGGTCTTGCACAGCATGCCGTTTTTCATCATTTTGAGCATTTTTGAGCATTTTCGAAAAATGTCGAAATTTTGAAAAAAGCGTAAGGCTATAGCCTTACCGTTTTTCATGATTTTGAGCGATTTCGAAAAATGACGAAAACTGGCAAAAACGCAAGGCTATAGCCTTACGGTCTTGCACAGCATGCCGTTTTTCATCATTTTGAGCATTTTTGAGCATTTTCGAAAAATGTCGAAATTTTGAAAAAAGCGTAAGGCTATAGCCTTACCGTTTTTCATGATTTTGAGCGATTTTGAAAAATGACGAAAACTGGCCAAAACGCAAGGCTATAGCCTTACGGTCTTGCACAGCATGCCGTTTTTCATCATTTTGAGCATTTTTGAGCATTTTCGAAAAATGTCGAAATTTTGAAAAAAGCGTAAGGCTATAGCCTTACCGTTTTTCATGATTTTGAGCGATTTCGAAAAATGACGAAAACTGGCCAAAACGCAAGGCTATAGCCTTACGGTCTTGCACAGCATGCCGTTTTTCATCATTTTGAGCATTTTTGAGCATTTTCGAAAAATGTCGAAATTTTGAAAAAAAGCGTAAGGCTATAGCCTTACCGTTTTTCATAATTTTGAGCGATTTGGAAAAATGACGAAAACTGGCCAAAACGCAAGGCTATAGCCTTACGGTCTTGCACAGCATGCCGTTTTTCATCATTTTGAGCATTTTTGAGCATTTTCGAAAAATGTCGAAATTTTGGAAAAAGCGTAAGGCTATAGCCTTACCGTTTTTCATGATTTTGAGCGATTTCGAAAAATGACGAAAACTGGCCAAAACGCAAGGCTATAGCCTTACGGTCTTGCACAGCATGCCGTTTTTCATCATTTTGAGCATTTTTGAGCATTTTCGAAAAATGTCGAAATTTTGAAAAAAGCGTAAGGCTATAGCCTTACCGTTTTTCATGATTTTGAGCGATTTCGAAAAATGACGAAAATGGCCAAAACGCAAGGCTATAGCCTTACGGTCTTGCACAGCATGCCGTTTTTCATCATTTTGAGCATTTTTGAGCATTTTCGAAAAATGTCGAAATTTTGAAAAAAGCGTAAGGCTATAGCCTTACCGTTTTTCATGATTTTGAGCGATTTTGAAAAATGACGAAAAATGGCCAAAAACGCAAGGCTATAGCCTTACGGTCTTGCACAGCATGCCGTTTTTCATCATTTTGAGCATTTTTGAGCATTTTCGAAAAATGTCGAAATTTTGAAAAAGCGTAAGGCTATAGCCTTACCGTTTTTCATGATTTTGAGCGATTTCGAAAAATGACGAAAACTGGCAAAACGCAAGGCTATAGCCTTACGGTCTTGCACAGCATGCCGTTTTTCATCATTTTGAGCATTTTTGAGCATTTTCGAAAAATGTCGAAATTTTGAAAAAAGCGTAAGGCTATAGCCTTACCGTTTTTCATGATTTTGAGCGATTTCGAAAAATGACGAAAACTGGCCAAAACGCAAGGCTATAGCCTTATGGTCTTGCACAGCATGCCGTTTTTCATCATTTTGAGCATTTTTGAGCATTTTCGAAAAATGTCGAAATTTTGAAAAAAGCGTAAGGCTATAGCCTTACCGTTTTTCATGATTTTGAGCGATTTTGAAAAATGACGAAAACTGGCCAAAACGCAAGGCTATAGCCTTACGGTCTTGCACAGCATGCCGTTTTTCATCATTTTGAGCATTTTTAGCATTTTGAAAAATGTCGAAATTTTGAAAAAAGCGTAAGGCTATAGCCTTACCGTTTTTCATGATTTTGAGCGATTTTGAAAAATGACGAAAAATGGCCAAAACGCAAGGCTATAGCCTTACGGTCTTGCACAGCATGCCGTTTTTCATCATTTTGAGCATTTTTGAGCATTTTCGAAAAATGTCGAAATTTTGAAAAAAGCGTAAGGCTATAGCCTTACCGTTTTTCATGATTTTGAGCGATTTCGAAAAATGACGAAAACTGGCCAAAAACGCAAGGCTATAGCCTTACGGTCTTGCACAGCATGCCGTTTTTCATCATTTTGAGCATTTTTGAGCATTTTCGAAAAATGTCGAAATTTTGAAAAAAGCGTAAGGCTATAGCCTTACCGTTTTTCATGATTTTGAGCGATTTTGAAAAATGACGAAAACTGGCCAAAACACAAGGCTATAGCCTTACGGTCTTGCACAGCATGCCGTTTTTCATCATTTTGAGCATTTTTGAGCATTTTCGAAAAATGTCGAAATTTTGAAAAAAGCGTAAGGCTATAGCCTTACCGTTTTTCATGATTTTGAGCGATTTGAAAAATGACGAAAACTGGCCAAAACGCAAGGCTATAGCCTAACGGTCTTGCACAGCATGCCGTTTTTCATCATTTTTGAGCATTTTTGAGCATTTTCGAAAATGTCGAAATTTTGAAAAAAGCGTAAGGCTATAGCCTTACCGTTTTTCATGATTTTGAGCGATTTCGAAAAATGACGAAAACTGGCAAAAACGCAAGGCTATAGCCTTACGGTCTTGCACAGCATGCGGTTTTTCATCATTTTGAGCATTTTTGAGCATTTTCGAAAAATGTCGAAATTTTGAAAAAGCGTAAGGCTATAGCCTTACCGTTTTTCATGATTTTGAGCGATTTTCGAAAAATGACGAAAAACTGGCAAAAACGCAAGGCTATAGCCTTACGGTCTTGCACAGCATGCCGTTTTTCATCATTTTGAGCATTTTTGAGCATTTTCGAAAAATGTCAAATTTTGAAAAAAGCGTAAGACTATAGCCTTTTTTTGAAAAAATGTCGAAATTTTGAAAAAAGCGGAAGGCTATAGCCTTACCGTTTTTCAGATTTTTGAGCGATTTCGAAAAAAATGACGAAAACTGGCAAAAACGCAAGGCTATAGCCTTACGGTCTTGCACAGCATGCCGTTTTTCATCATTTTGAGCATTTTTGAGCATTTTCGAAAAATGTCGAAATTTTGAAAAAAGCGTAAGGCTATAGCCTTACCGTTTTTCATGATTTTGAGCGATTTTGAAAAATGACGAAAATGGCAAAACGCAAGGCTATAGCCTTACGGTCTTGCACAGCATGCCGTTTTCATCATTTTGAGCATTTTGAAAATGTCATTTTGTAGCTATAGCTTTTTTGAAAAATGTCGAAATTTTGAAAAAAGCGTAAGGCTATAGCCTTACCGTTTTTCATGATTTTGAGCGATTTCGAAAAATGACGAAAACTGGCAAAAACGCAAGGCTATAGCCTTATGGTCTTGCACAGCATGCCGTTTTTCATCATTTTTGAGCATTTTTGAAAAATGTTGAAATTTTGAAAAAAGCGTAAGGCTATAGCCTTACCGTTTTTCATGATTTTGAGCGATTTCGAAAAATGACGAAAACTGGCAAAAACGCAAGGCTATAGCCTTACGGTCTTGCACAGCATGCCGTTTTTCATCATTTTGAGCATTTTTGAGCATTTTCGAAAAATGTCGAAATTTTGAAAAAAGCGTAAGGCTATAGCTTTACCGTTTTTCATGATTTTGAGCGATTTTGAAAAATGACGAAAACTGGCCAAAACGCAAGGCTATAGCCTTACGGTCTTGCACAGCATGCCGTTTTTCATCATTTTGAGCATTTTTGAGCATTTTCGAAAAATGTCGAAATTTTGAAAAAAGCGTAAGGCTATAGCCTTACCGTTTTTCATGATTTTGAGCGATTTTGAAAAATGACGAAAACTGGCAAACACAAGGCTATAGCCTTACGGTCTTGCACAGCATGCCGTTTTTCATCATTTTGAGCATTTTTGAGCATTTTCGAAAAATGTCGAAATTTTGAAAAAAGGTAAGGCTATAGCCTTACCGTTTTTCATGATTTTGAGCGATTTCGAAAAATGACGAAAACTGGCAAAAAAGCAAGGCTATAGCCTTACGGTCTTGCACAGCATGCCGTTTTTCATCATTTTGAGCATTTTTGAGCATTTTCGAAAAATGTCGAAATTTTGAAAAAGCGTAAGGCTATAGCCTTACCGTTTTTCATGATTTTGAGTGATTTGAAAATGACGAAAACTGGCAAAAACGCAAGGCTATAGCCTTACGGTCTTGCACGCATGCCGTTTTTCATCATTTTGAGCATTTTTGAGCATTTTCGAAAAATGTCGACATTTTTCATGATTTTGAGCGATTTCGAAAAATGACGAAAACTGGCAAAAACGCAAGGCTATAGCCTTACGGTCTTGCACAGCATGCCGTTTTTCATCATTTTGAGCATTTTTGAGCATTTTCGAAAAATGTCGAAATTTTGAAAAAAGCGTAAGGCTATAGCCTTACCGTTTTTCATGATTTTGAGCGATTTTGAAAAATGACGAAACTGGCAAAACGCAAGGCTATAGACTCACGGTCTTGCACAGCATGCCGTTTTTCATCATTTTGAGCATTTTTGAGCATTTTCGAAAAATGTCGAAATTTTGAAAAAAGCGTAAGGCTATAGCCTTACCGTTTTTCATGATTTTGAGCGATTTCGAAAAATGACGAAAACTGGCAAAAACGCAAGGCTATAGCCTTACGGTCTTGCACAGCATGCCGTTTTTCATCATTTTGAGCATTTTTGAGCATTTTCGAAAAATGTCGAAATTTTGAAAAAAGCGTAAGGCTATAGCCTTACCGTTTTTCATGATTTTGAGCGATTTTGAAAAATGACGAAAATGGCCCAAAACGCAAGGCTATAGCCTTACGGTCTTGCACAGAATGCCGTTTTTCATCATTTTGAGCATTTTTGAGCATTTTCGAAAAATGTCGAAATTTTGAAAAAAGCGTAAGGCTATAGCCTTACCGTTTTTCATGATTTTGAGCGATTTTGAAAAATGACAAAAACTGGCAAAAACGCAAGGCTATAGCCTTACGGTCTTGCACAGCATGCCGTTTTTCATCATTTTGAGCATTTTTGAGCATTTTCGAAAAATGTCGAAATTTTGAAAAAAGCGTAAGGCTATAGCCTTACCGTTTTTCATGATTTTGAGCGATTTTGAAAAATGACGAAACTGGCCAAAACGCAAGGCTATAGCCTTACGGTCTTGCACAGAATGCCGTTTTTCATCATTTTGAGCATTTTCGAAAAATGTCGAAATTTTGAAAAAAGCGTAAGGCTATAGCCTTACCGTTTTTCATGATTTTGAGCGATTTTGAAAAATGACGAAAACTGGCAAAAACGCAAGGCTATAGCCTTACGGTCTTGCACAGCATGCCATTTTTCATCATTTTGAGCATTTTTGAGCATTTTCAAAAAATGTCGAAATTTTTGAAAATTTTTCATGATTTTGAGCGATTTCGAAAAATGACGAAAACTGGCCAAAACGCAAAGCTATAGCCTTACGGTCTTGCACAGCATGCCGTTTTTCATCATTTTGAGCATTTTTGAGCATTTTCGAAAAATGTCAAAATTTTGAAAAAGCGTAAGGCTATAGCCTTACCGTTTTTCATGATTTTGAGCGATTTCGAAAAATGACGAAAACTGGCAAAAACGCAAGGCTATAGCCTTACGGTCTTGCACAGCATGCCGTTTTTCATCATTTTGAGCATTTTTGAGCATTTTCGAAAAATGTCGAAATTTTGAAAAAAGCGTAAGGCTGTAGCCTTACCGTTTTTCATGATTTTGAGCGATTTTGAAAAATGACGAAAACTGGCAAAACACAAGGCTATAGCCTTACGGTCTTGCACAGCATGCCGTTTTTCATCATTTTGAGCATTTTTGAGCATTTTCGAAAAATGTCGAAATTTTGAAAAAAGCGTAAGGCTATAGCCTTACCGTTTTTCATGATTTTGAGCGATTTTGAAAAATGACGAAACTGGCCAAAACGCAAGGCTATAGCCTTACGGTCTTGCACAGAATGCCGTTTTTCATCATTTTGAGCATTTTTGAAAAATGTCGAAATTTTGAAAAAAGCGTAAGGCTATAGCCTTACCGTTTTTCATGATTTTGAGCGATTTCGAAAAATGACGAAAACTGGCCAAAACGCAAGGCTATAGCCTTATGGTCTTGCACAGCATGCCGTTTTTCATCATTTTGAGCATTTTTGAGCATTTTTAAAAAATGTCGAAATTTTGAAAAAAGCATAAGGCTATAGCCTTACCGTTTTTCATGATTTTGAGCGATTTTGAAAAATGACGAAAACTGGCCAAAACGCAAGGCTATAGCCTTACGGTCTTGCACAGCATGCCGTTTTTCATCATTTTGAGCATTTTTGAGCATTTTAAAAAATGTCGAAATTTTGAAAAAAGCATAAGGCTATAGCCTTACCGTTTTTCATGATTTTGAGCGATTTTGAAAAATGACGAAAACTGGCCAAAACGCAAGGCTATAGCCTTACGGTCTTGCACAGCATGCCGTTTTTCATCATTTTGAGCATTTTTGAGCATTTTCGAAAAATGTCGAAATTTCGAGAAAAAAAACGTAAGGCTATAGCCTTACATTTTTTCATCGTTTTGAAGATTTTCGAAAAATGACGAAATCTGGCAAAAGCGCAAGGGTATAGCATTACAGTCTTGCTCACAGTGGTGTAAAGTAACGAAGTACAAGTACTTCGCTACTGTACTTAAGTACAGTTTTTGAGAATTTGTACTTTTATTTATATTTTTCTTTCCATGTATTTTTACTTTTACTTTGTTTCATTTTTGAGCAAAAAATCGTACTTTTTATCGCTACATAAAACTAGAGACTTTTCGTTACTCGTTTAACGAGTAACGAAAAGTCTCTAGTTTTTAATGTAGCGGATAAAAGTTTTGCGCGGAAAAATGAAAAATGTATACATTTTTCTCGCGCAAAATATGCGATATATCATATATGCCGACCTTATACCGTTTATAAAGAAAGCAGAGGCGCCGTCTCTCTCTCTCGCTCTCTCACTCTGTCTCTCTCTCGCTCGCTCTCTCTCTCACTCACTCCACACGTGTGTGTGTGTCTTTTGCTTGGAGCCGCTCGGCACTTGGAGCAGATAGAATGCTCTGCTTGGACCAGCTCATCATCACAGCTTTCTGTGTTGTAGAACACAAACACAGACCGTTTCGGGAAAGTTACACGACTGACCGGACCCACCCAGGTGATGGCAATATAATATTAAGTCCTGCAGTGGATTGCACGGATACGAGCCTCATTGTCCAGGCTTACATCTGCACTGCGACAAAAAACAGAGCCATCTAGTAGAAGAGTTGCGATATTCACAGGTAAAAAAAAAAAAAAAAAAAAAACTTGCGCCAACCCATAGTCTCCAATGCATTCCGTAACTCCCGGCTGTCCCTATTTTGTCCCTATTCTCAATAAAACTTTATATAGAAGAGCCTCTATTGGACTGGCCCCATTAAGTGAATGGAGTTGTCGTGACTCTGTATATATGTCTCTGGTGAAAACGCAGGTCGAACTGGTCGGTAGTTAAAGTTAAACTGTTTCAGCTTTCTTCATCTGAAGTGTTTTAAAATAATGTCATCAACATTTGTCCAGTGCATAGCCTACTGCAGCCTGTGCATTCCAAGTCCTTGCTGCTGATTAGAGAAGTCCTATCGATTAACATAGGCTACATCTTGAGGGTGACAGAAATGGCAAAAATCTGTGTGTGTGTCCGTCTGTTACCAGCTAATCTCCCAAACCGTAAACGCGATTGATGCCACAATTTGCACACACATTCCCTGGATGCCAACCATGAACCTCTGCTCCAAATTTTTGGCCAGGGCCTATTATAGCGCCACCAGGGGGCCGACTTTTGCAATTTTTTGGCAAAAATCTGTGTGTGTGTCCGTCTGTTACCAGCTAATCTCCCAAACCATTAACCTGATCAATGCCACAATTTGCAGACACACTCCTTGGATGCCAACCATGAACCTCTGTCCCAAATTTTCCACAACGGCCTGTTATAGCGCCACCAGGAGGCTGATTTTTGCCTTTTTATTTGTAAAAATCTGTGCGTGTGTCTGTTACCAGCTAATTTCCCAAACCGTTAACCCGATCGATGCCACAATTTGCACACACACACTCCCTGGATGCCAACCATGAATCTCTGTCCCTAACGGACTGTTAGAGCGCCACCAGGAGGGCGATTTTATAAAGATTTTGAACACAGCAGGCAATTTACATAGAATCTTTAACGCACTAAAATACTAGCCTGAGAAAAATATTCCACTCTTTTCAAAATGGCTTGTTATAGCGCCACCAACAGGTGGACATTTGCAAAACACATTTTTTGCACAAAATGCCTCAAATCATCAAAATGCTAAATACAATAAATGGCACCCTTTTAACATTGGCTTATTATAGTGCCACCAGGAGGCCACAATCTGACCTGGCCTGGTGGAGACCTGTGCCCAGAAGGGCACTTTTCTAGTTTAACAATGGCTTTCCCAATTCAGGGACGTCTTTATGCATTTGACTGGACTGTATGCAGGGGCGGTTTGGCCATCTGGAGTACAGGGAGTTTTCCCGGTGGCCTGCGCCACCTAGTGGCCTGGACAAGATCCAAAATGCACTAGTGGCACTTCCAAAATGCACTAGAATGTGCTAGATGCTCGCCTGGAACATACAGATCAAAATGACCATTAATCTTCTACATTCTCTAGTTGTGTAGACTAAATTGGGCTAATTCACATGAATATTTTAACTCTTGAGGGTGTAAAAATGAAACCCAATGGACCTGCAAGGGTCCATTTGGTTTCATTTTTACGCTCTCAAAGAGTTACATCTGGTTAACCAGCTTGACGGACGGACGGACATTAACATGGTGAGTGGAACCAACACACGCACTTTACCAGCTGTTTTAAGTAGCAAGGACCATTTAGATGATCTTAGCCATGAAGAACAATGCAGATATATGGAGAAACTACAAGTGTTGGGCACTTGAACCGTATTTAGCTGTTCACTGCTAGTCTACACCGTTTTGTTTGGAAAAAAAAATCCAGCCTGGAATTGTGAACAAACCAAAAGAATTCTTTAGATTTAGGTCTTTGGGGCTAAAATGTCACCAAATGGTGGTCTTCAGTGGCTCAAATGCTGAATAAATGGTGGTCCCTGGTGTCAAAAAGGTTGAAAACTCCTGCTGTAGAGCAGCAACGGTGGAATGAACCGAAAACTGTTGTTTATTTTTTATTATGGATCCAACCTGATTATCTGAACCAATCAGAGCTGAGCTACAGTATACTACACATTGATACAATACAGTAAACATGACAAATGGATGTCATGTTTACCAAATGGACACTTGCAGATCCGTTTGGTTTCATGTTTACACCCTAAAATATTCATCATGTGAATGATCCCAAGTCTACACAACTACAGAATGTAGCAGATTAATGGTCATTTTCATCTGTATGTTGGACTGTTTGCTTTCACAAATTCAGCCTAGTTTTGGAGTCTGTGGGCGTTAAAAAGTCCTCAAATGGTGGTCCCAGGCTCAAATTCCGAGTAGTGGGCCCTGAGAGCAAGGTTTAAAAGCTCTGCTTTAATCACTTTAACATAACTAGGGAGTACAAACCATAAAGAACTCAGTAGTCATCATGATAAAGGAAACTACGGTGTGCAAAAAAAAAAAAAAAAAAAAAAAACACTAGACCATGTAAATCCAACCCATTCAACAGGGCACTTCAGGGAATTGAACCCCGTTCTGGCAAACCAGAAGTCCCACACCAGTGCCATATGTTTTTGGTTGCAATTTACAGATCCAGAATAGAATTCTCAAACTACTTCTTGTTGCCGACCTCCCAAGGCAAGCCGTGGGAGGTCCTTAGAATCCCAGAGAAAGAAATGGACTCATTAACAGACCATGATACATTATTGGTCTTTATATTGGAAACCACAACTCTAATACCTTAAGGAAAACTCCTCAGACACAAACCAAGACAATACATGATTTGTTTAGTGTTCATAAAGTGCTGCAAAGTGTAAAAAGTGAATAGTGCAGTAGGAAACGTTTTGGGTCAAAGGACCATGGCCAATGCTTCGCGGATGAGGAAGTTTTATCTGCAAGAGGCAGCATACAGAAATTCACTCGCACATTATAAAGAGACACATCAACCAACACCACATACCTAACCCTAACCTAACCCTGTGTTCATTATTAGTAAGGGAAATATCTGAAAATCTGGGAATAAATTCGTTACCAAGCAAACTCTTCACCAATGTGTTTCTAAAGGTGTTATAACATCTCCTAAAAAGTTGAAATTCAACTCTGTGGGAAACCTAATAAAAAACTGCACAAAGTTGGTGTACCAATAGGCGCTTTTCTAAAATTCGGAAATGTTTAATTTGGCCTTAAGTTACTTGTGAGGAGTCAAACTAGGGGTTTTTCATCATTCTGAGTTCAATTATAGCATTTGTTTTTCACTACAACCCATTCCTTAGTGGAAAAACTGGCCCACACCTCATTACATTTACATAAACTTGTATTTTATTACAATTCGTTTAACATTAGTCAGAGCAAACAGTGATTCCATCCTGTGGAATGCTTTATGAGTCAATGTGTGAATATACATCCTCAACAGTGTTGGGCAGTAACTAATTACTGTAATATTATTACTTTTTCCAGCAAGTAAAGATATTACTCTGCCAAAATGTGAAATAAGTAATATGTTACTCTGTCAAAACATGTCTAGTTACTCTTACTCTCTTTTACTACTTTTGAGCTTGTTGTTGCATGTGAAAATAGATTTAGATTTACAAGGTAGCAACAGATAATAACAGAGATCCATGGTAGTTAGTAGATCCTAACCCACCACACATGACCTACTCTACAAATTAACACAGTTTTCGCTAAACGGATTGTGTTGTACATTTCTATTCCTTTGCGTGTGGGTGGGTAGGGAGGAAAGTAACATGTAATATTTAAAATCTAGTAATAAGTAAAGTAATAGTATTACTTTTTCAGGGGTCATAAGTAAAGTCAAGATATTACTCTCCTAAGTAATATTGCCCAACACTGATCCTCAGTGCCTTAATCATGAATAGCATTCTTATATTATTATATATTCTTAATAGCAGGTAATGCCTTGACAGACTTCACAAGCTGAGATCCACTTGACGTCATTCTTCTTAAAGCTGCATCGTTGGCTGCTGCAATCTCCATGGCAATTGCAGCTTGCAAACTGGAGCAGCTCTTCAGGAGCCATTGGGAACTGGAACTGGCTAGAGTTGGAACTGGCTCATAACCATGAACACCAACTACCTATCCATGGTTACTGGGGTCCAGAGACATGCTCTGTAGAAGGAGCCAGTTCCGAGTCTGTAGGTAGGCACGGAGCAAATAGAGTCTCCAGTGGTAGAGTCTCCAGTTTGTTCATCTCAGCCGCTGCCTTGTGTGAGAAGTTGCTGTATCGAACCCAGTGTTGGGACATGTGCACTACGTTACTTAATATATACATAATATATTACCAAAATGCAGTAACATGTAATATAAATATATTACTTAACAAAAACAATCTAATATATTATACTTTTTTCTGCATTACTGCATTACTTTCAATATTACTTTCTGTCAATTATCTTGACAACTGCAGAAGAATTTTCTATAATTTGTCATCAAATTATTTATTCAGTTTTTTCAAGTTGATTTCATATGGATTTGGCCAGATAGCAAGTGTGCTTGCTTTATTGTAGGTATGCCACTGGCCTACGTAATATTTGATTAATAGTGACACTAAATATTTAATTATATATTTTGTAAAAAGTTTTTTTAAAGTAATATGTAATAGTAATATTAATATATTACACTTGCTCAGACAGTAATATTGTAATATAATATATTGCTTTAAAATGAAGGTAATGATTAATAAGTAATATACCGCTATTAACAAGGTAAAGTAATATTCCCAACACTGATCGAACCTCACCCAGAGTAGTCCCTAGTATATGTAGAGGAAGATCGCTGTACCAGCCTTAATCACTGTATATACTGTATGTCCCCTGCCCAAAACCTGAAGAAGAATGCACTTGAAGGTTTGTTTCATTCAATATAGAAAAAAACATTGATATAAATATTGGTATTATTACCTGTCAAACAGAGTTGTTTTACCATGACCAGCGATAGCAGAGACCTTATCACACAAGGCGTGACAGAAGGTAACCTCTCTGTTTTTCAGTGAGAGCTTCTCGAATCCAGGTGACATCATAAGAGCCATTTGATGTCGTGAAGAAGAGTGGGTGTTTGGTGCCTGGGCTATGCATTACAACATTACAGTACGTCTGTGTCAACTGCCCGAACCAGAAAATATAATATATGCAATGCATGTCCAACTATGTGAAAATACATAAAACTAGTCAAAGCTCTTACTTTTAAGAGAGTCATAGCTACTAAAAGTATGTATGTTACTGACAAGGCAGACAATTGCTCTCACAACTAAATTGTCAGCATCAGTGTCACTTGGCTCCATAGTGATGTTAAGCTTCCAAAATGTTTAAGAGAGGAGGTGAATGAGCTGACTGTTTTTCTGGCATTTGTTCAAGAAATTTGCTTTTGGTGTTCAGTGTATGAGATCTGGTGGTTGATGGTGGATGGCTTCTCTATATGGTGAGAACAAGGTCGGACTTGGCAGGAGATTGCCACCAGTGACCTAAGCTACTTGCAGCATCTTGGCCGGAACTCTCATCATTGTGGTCTTTGCTGGTTACAACTTGCCAAAAGATCATGATCACATCCGCCATAGCAAGAAGTCATGCTATGATATGTCCAGATTCAACCAGATCTGATACACTGGGCACCAAGAGCGAAGTTCTTGGACAACTGCCACAAAAAGAGTCAGCTCATTCACCTCCTCTCTTCAATATTTGGAAGCTTAACATCAACGTGGAGCCGACTGACAATGATGACGACACTTTAATTGTGAGAGAGCCATTGTCTGCTGCTACAGGTGGCTCTTTGGAAAGGTGGAGCTTTGACTAGTTTTATATATTTTATTATTTTTGCATAGTTGGACATGCATTGCATATATTATTATATTTTCAGGTCCAGGCAGTTGGCATATTGTAATGTTGGTGCACCATAGCCCAGGCACCAAACACCCACTCTTCATGACATCAAAGGGCTCTATGATGTCAGGAGGATTCGAGAAGCTCTCACTGAAAAACAGAGATGCTACCTGGTTTTCTGTCAAGCCTTCACTGGGTGTGTGATATGGTCTCTGCTATCGTTGGTCATGGTAAAACAATTCTATTTGACAGGTACTCGTACTAATATTTTGGGCTGGTACTGTGATCTTCCTCTACATGTACCAGGTACTACTCTGGTGAAGTTCCCCATGGCTCCTGAAGAGCTGCTCCAGTTTGCAAGCTGCAATTGCAGCAGTCAACGATGCAGCTTCAGGAATAATGACGTCAAGTGCATCTCAGCTTGTGAAGTCTGTCAAGGCATTACCTGCTATTAAGAATATATACATATATAAGAATGCTATTCATGATGAAGGCATTGAGGATGAATATTCACACATTGACTAATAAAGCATTCCACACAGTGAAATCACTGTTTGCTCTGACCAATGTTAAACGAATTGTAATAAACACAACTTTATGTAAATATAATAAAGTGTGGGGCAGTTTTTCCACTAAGGAAAGGTTGTACTGTAAAACAAATGCTATAAATGAACTCAGAATGATGAAAAACCCCTAGTTTGACTCCTCACAAGTAACTTGAGGCCAAATTAAACATTTCCGAATTTTAGAAAATCGCCTATTGGTACACCAACTTTGTGCAGTTTTTTATTAGGTTTCCCACAGGAGTTGAATTTCAACTTTTTAGGAGATGTTATTAGACACCTTTAGAAACACATTGGTGAAGAGTTTGCTTGGTAACGAATTTATTCACAGATATGCCAAATATCTGATAAAATTCCCTTACTATATGGGATGTTGGACGACATGAATCCTACTCACATAATGTGAAATGATACGAGACATAAAGCACATAAACACACTTCACATACCGGGCCTGTGTTCATATGTGAAGTGGGATTACATGGTTCAAACTTTACTCATAAATTAGATGTGATTATATAGCACTGATAATGGTCTTATGACCTAAATGTTTGCTGCTGCACTTTTCACTTTAAGCTCTTTAGAGTTCTCCATGAATACGAAACAAATACATCCATTCCCTTGGTCTCTGTCCAAGCAGTTTGCCTTAATGTTTTGTGGAGAGTATTTTTCCCCTACAGCCAGAACTTCCTTTTAGATAATGCCAATTACCAAACATAATGAATCAACACAAAAATCAATTGCGCTCCAGTGCACTAAGAAGTTTAATACACAACATACAAGAATAGACAATTACTGCTGTGAACGATGCGCCTATATTACTTCCTGTTGTCATCTTAAAGGGGAACTCCACCCATTTCCAACATTATATATATCAATATATAATGTTAGTGAAGAGCTAGAGTGATAGGAAAGAAGAAATTAATAAAAATGCGATGAAAATAAAATATCAAAAGAGTCTGAGACAAACAAAAAATAACTTTATTAAAGCAAAAAAGAGAAGGTAAAGATGAGAGGAATTCCCCTTTAACGGCGTTAAAACTTCGCCCTAATTAAAATAATGTTAGCCGAGGTGAACGACAAGCCGTCTGCAAAATAATCAATAATAATCACATAAATGCACATAAGACACCGGGCCTGAGTTCATGTCTTATGTGAACTCAGTGATCAAGATGTTCTTACAAGTAAACGGCGCAACAAAAATTAAAAACGCAACCCGATTCACGCACCACAAACACTAGTCAAGAACTAGTGTTGAGGAAAGATGATAGAAGAAATTAATAAAAAAGCGAATAAATGAAATGCGATCAACAGAGTCTGAGACAAAACAAATACAAATAACTTTATTAAAATCAAAGAATAAAGAGGAGAAAAGATGAAGGTCAGGGTAGAAACCTTGTATGTCCCAAACAATTTACTTTTCTGGGAAAAAAAAAAAAAAAGATGATTTCTTGTAAATCAAGCATTTGGTACTTCAGTGTGTGACACTGTATGACCAAGTAACAGAATCAATTTACAAAAAAGGTTGAACTATGGATATACAAGGTTTCTGCCCAACAGATAAATAATAAACTACTTCACTCACCTTCACTAACCAAAGGAAGCAAATGACACAGCAGCCATCATTTCCTTCCTCTGTTAGTTAAGCAGGACTACATGCTACCATAATGATACCAGACAGAAATCACACAACCTCCACATCACATCTGTACACACAAGACCACTAGTAAGAACTAGGGCAATAGGATAGGCAAGAAAGATATTTAATAAAATAAAAAAGCGAAATGCGATCAAAGAGTCGGAGACAAAAACAAATAACTTTATTAAAAGCAAAGAGGAAAGGAAACACTAGAACCTCACAGGGTAAACAGTACAGAACTGTGTTTATCCTGTGCAATTCTAGTGTTTCACTAGAACAGAATGTACAAATGTGATGTGGACATGACTACGTTTTACTCTGAAATTATGTTTAAACTATTAATATCAATCATGCGGCTCAAGCAGCATCACAGCAGCATGCGATGTGGACTGGCATTGCATTATACACGCAAATGACGTGTTAACAATCCATGGTGTGAATGACAGCCTACGGTATGGTAGCATGTAGCTCACTTATAGCAGTCAGGAATCAAAAGGTTCATTACTAACCTTCACTGTTAACAGCAACCAGTGGAGGAAGCAGCACCCAGCAGTGGAGACAGAGACCGCACGCAGACAGCAGAGACGGAGACAGAGACCGCACGCAGACAGCAGAGACGGAGACAGAGACCGCACGCAGACAGCAGAGACGGAGACAGAGACAGCACGCAGACAGTAGAGACAGAGACCGCACGCAGCACCCGCATGTGTAGAGTCTGAACCTTCAACACGTCTTCATGTTCTGAAATGGTAGAAGGAAAGCAAAGAAAGGCTAATTTAGTTGTCGGTCTACAGAACAACATTTTGGAAGTTATTAAGTCACGGACAGGGGCTGTGTCACCATTTTTTAACGTTCACTAGGGGAAACACAACTTGATGCTGTCATCAAGTTGCGTTCCACCGTGTTAATGATTTATTTTTAGACCATTTGGAACCAAATGGACCCGCTAGGGTCACATTTGCAAAAAAACTTTTTGAATGTTCAGTGACACTTCCAGCTTGTTCCTGCTTGCATTGTCGGCAGTGGCAGGCTTTTCCCGCAAGCTACTTCTGGCCAAAAATGCAAACGGAACAAGCCAGAGGTTCCCATTGAAACCCATTAGATATATTTTTTTTAAATCAGGATGCCACAGTTTGGTCACAACCACTGACTGCACACAAGGAAGGTGTAGAGGCATTACTACATTTTGGTAATAAATTATGTAATATATTAAGTTACGTAGTGCACATGTCCCAACACTGATTGTCTATGAAAGTTACACCTAGTTACCACCTTGCTGCAAGACGGACAGTGTGTGAATATAGTCTTGTATAATATCTATAAACACATTTACACACAAAGACCTC
Organism: Benthosema pterotum; assembly: GCA_039105355.1. Lineage (NCBI taxonomy): Eukaryota > Metazoa > Chordata > Actinopteri > Myctophiformes > Myctophidae > Benthosema > Benthosema pterotum. Next base: position 58,357,579 of record CM076968.1, on the reverse strand, counting down.
TAGGATAGTGTTTTAAATGTTACCAACATGTAGCATAAAGGAATAAACACCCTTTAATTAAGCCTAAAAGACATGCCAATTCAAACTTTGTATTTATAATTATCAGACCAATGGTGACACAGCCCTAGTTTGTACAGTAATAATTTAATCATGTACATACGGTGGAGAGCGTTCCGTTGCTCAGCTTGAAGATCTGCTATGAACAGGGACTGGATGTTCTGATGACACCATCCAAGGTCACATAATCAACCTGGAAGACACAGCATAAAACCAATGTTACACTTTAGGTTCTAGAAACAACCTCCACACATACACAACACTAGATTCTACACAACTTTCCAAAAATATAGATCTACAAGCTGCTATATCTATGTTGAGCTTGTATGTCTGCCATTAAAAAAAATGCTTTCTAATGCTTTCATATTATCCACCGATCATTTGAAAATGAGCAGATCTACAAGCTCACAATGTCACATCACAATGCATTGTGAGTTTGTAGACCAGCAGTTTTCAAATAGCTGTAAGTGTGTCTGTATGGTGTGGTAAATGACAGTCCAGGCTAGCATAGTACTTTAGTTAATGTAATACTGTATGGTGTGGTAAATGACAGTCCAGGCTAGCATAGTACTTTAGTTAATGTAATACTGTATGGTGTGGTAAATGACAGTCTCTAGGCTAGCATAGTACTTTAGTTAATGTAATACTTCACACCTAATGTTTGGAACAATATATATTTACTTTGTGTTTGGTTGCTTCTCATAAACGTAGGCCTAATCCCCATAATATTGTCCATTTTCTGTCCCAACAAACAATCAACAGTTCTAACAAGTAAAAGACAAAAACCATAAGACTTTTAACTGTAGATAAAAGCGTGTGTTTTTCAAACACACATTTGAACCTACCTCCACAGCACATGTCTCCAAACAGACTGCCATGACACTGGTCGGCCATTTTAAAACCCCGAAACCCCGCCCACTGGAGCCGTGATTGGTCCGTCAGAGTAAAGCCCCGCCCACTGGAGCTGTGATTGGTTCGTCAGAGTAAAGCCCCGCCCACTGGACCTGTGATTGGTCCGTCAGAGTGTTGCATCATCAGCTGCGGATCCTTAGAGTATAGACAGAGTTACTCCCATGTAAAGGTCTAATGCAGGGGGTTTCAACCTTTTTGACTCCAGGGACCACCATTTATTCAGCATTTGATTACATTTTCACACCAAAGACAGACAATTAAAGAATTCTTTTCGTTTTGTCCACAGTTCCAGGCTGTATTTTGCAAACAACACAGTGTAGGCTAAACTTCTTAATTAAGTGGTGCTAATTCAATCATTTTTACACTCTCAAAGAGTTACATCTGGTTAACCAACTTTCTATCATTTAGCCTGGGGACCACCTGGAGCCCTCTCAGGGACCACTGGTGGTCCCCGGACCACCTGTTGAAAACCTCTGCCTTAAGAGATGCTGTGTGGACATGATAAAACGTTTTGTAGTAATAGACAGTACAACATAAACATTACAGGGACCTCAGTCGTTACTGTACTTAATAAAACACACACATGCCCTGAAATAGCACGCCTTAGTTGTGTACAATGTATTTCAGACTCCAGTTTGTCCCTATTCAGGCTGCATGAACAGCGCAGTTTCTGACCCATCAATGTCGCAACTCTGACACATATGTCTCTGAACTGCTGCTCACACACATGTGGTGTCTGCTAATGTCCACCAGAGGGCAGCAAAACCTTTTATTAATCCTGTGCTTCAAAGTGACATTATAGTTTGTAACCAAGAGGACCCTTTTGGGGTTGTATCTTGAGAGTGTGCAAATGGACCCCTTTCCTTTCCCCTCTTTATTTCTATTTTTCCTTTTACCTCCACTATTGATTTCCTGCCTTTGTTTGGCTATAGACCAACTAAAGAAGGACTTTATATTATTACTGTTTATTCAGTTTATTCAGCACATATATACACCATCAACAATCACTGCCTGTTCTCACTTCCTGTCACTTCAGAATAAGGGCAAGTTATATATACACAGTGCAAATACAATTTATGAGATCATATATTAACAGTATTCATTCCAGTACATACTGAACCGCTGCTATGTTCTTACACATGTACATACAAACCTCTCACACTCAGAAGGAAGACCCTGTAGTATGGACCCAGACTGCTGCACATGTAACTACCTCTCACACCCAGAAGGAAAACCCTGTAGTATGGACCCAGACTGCTGCACATGTAACTACCTCTCACACTCAGAAGGAAGACCCTGTAGTATGGACCCAGACTGCTGCACATGTAACTACCTCTCACACTCAGAAGGAAGACCCTGTAGTATGGACCCAAACTGCTGCACATACAGTTGTGTTCAAAATAATAGCAGTCTGTTTAAAAAATTGAGTAAAGCCCAACATCCTTATAGTGGTTTATATTTCCATGCATTGGGAACACTACACATTATATTCTAAATCAAAACATGAAGAAAAAAAGCAGAAATTGTTTAATTACTTTACAGTAAATGAAGAAAAATGAACATTGGGCTTTTCAAAAAAAAAATAGCACTGTCTGCATTTTACTTTACAAACTCAAATATTTACTGTATTAACTGAAAAATATTCAGCATTCCTGTGAATCATTAAACTAATAGTTATAGTATAGCCACTGTTTTTGAGAACCGCTTCACATCTGTGTTGCAAGGAGCCGAGCAACTTCTGGCATCTGTGAACACCTCTCACACTCGGAAGACCCTGTAGTATGGACCCAGACTGCTGCACATGTAACTACCTCTCACACTCAGAAGGAAGACCCTGTAGTATGGACCCAGACTGCTGCACATGTAACTACCTCTCACTCTGCTCAGCACTGTTTTAGTTTCTGCTCTGATTAATAATACCTGTAACTTTACTATACTCTGGGTTCTTTGTAGTATATTAATGAATAAATAAATAAATACATATTGGCCTGGCCCAGATGATATAGGAAACCTTTTTGGAGGATAGAAACGGCCTGCCAACTAGTGGCAGGCCACCAGGAAAACTACCAGTATTCCCGTGGGCCAGGGGTTTTTGACCTTTTTGATCCCAGGGCCCACTATTTATTCACTATTTGATCCACGGACCACCATCTGAGGACATTTTAGCCCCAAAGCCTAAAACCTAAAACTAAAGAATTCTTTTGGTTGTGTTCACAATTCCAGGATGTTTTTTGCAAACAAAACAGTGTACACTTCTTAATTAAACAGTGCTAATTCAGATGATAAATATTTTAACTCAAGTGTGAAGATAATTTGGTTTAATTTTTACATTCTCAAGAGTTACATCTGGTTAACCAACTTTCCATCATTTAGCCTGGGGACCACCTGGAACCCTCTCAAGGACCACTGGTGGTCCCCGGACCACCTGTTGAAAACCCCTGCCGTGGGCCAATCCGCGCACACTGTGTGCAACCCTTCCACATGTCCACATGGAAACCACCATATACAAATGTAGTTCCACCACAATAAATGATATTTGCGTTGTGTATAACTGCTCCTAAACAATCTGGATGCAGAACAAACAATCCTCCAACTGATGTTCACAATTAAGGTCTCTTTATTTACCTCACCTTGAACAACTGTCAATTAAACCACACAAACAAAACAATGATTTATAAACACCATGGAATAATACGATATGTCCTTTTTGACAGTCATGCTATCTTCCTTCTAAATGTCCATATTACTAAAATCCTCACACAATTCAACACACATTGATGCTCATATTGTACTGTCTGAGCTGGAGGGAATAATGCAAGAGAAAATAAAAATGAAATTCCAGAATGTTGAATATAAAAATAAGATCCATACACATCCATCCATGAAAATGAAATACATCACAAGAAATTACTGATGTGTTTTAATCTGTCATGTTGATATTGTCAGGTGATGTAATTCCTCTGCTTTTGTCTCATTGTCATCCTAGATTAGACTGACTGATCATGTCTTAAAAGGCTTTTCTCTGTGAGTCCTCATGTGTGAGTTTAGAGTACTTGTCTGAGTAAAGCCTTTACCACATACTGTACAAGAGAAGGGCTTTTCACCTGTATGAGTCCTCATGTGTGATTTTAGATTACCTGTTTGAGTAAAGCCTTTACCACATACTGTACAAGAGAAGGGCTTTTCACCTGTATGAGTCCTCATGTGTGATTTTAGATTACCTGTCTGAATAAAGCCTTTACCACATACGGTACAAGAGAAGGGCTTTTCACCTGTATAAGTCCTCATGTGTATTTTTAGAGCACATTTCTGTGTAAAGCCTTTACCACATACTGTACAAGAGAAGGGCGTTTCACCTGTATGAGTCCTCATGTGTTTTTTTAGATCACATTTCTGTGTAAAGCCTTTACCACATACTGTACAAGAGAAGGGCTTTTCACCTGTATGAGTCCTCATGTGTTTTTTTAGAGTACCTGCCTCAGTAAAGCCTTTACCACATACTGTACAAGAGAAGGGCTTTTCACCTGTATGAGTCCTCATGTGTCTTTTTAGAGTTTCTGTCTGAGTAAAGCCTTTACCACATACTGTACAAGAGAAGGGCTTTTCACCTGTATGAGTCCTCATGTGTTTGTTTATATCACCTCTGTGAGTAAAACCTTTACCACATACTGTACAAGAGAAGGGCCTTTCACCTGTGTGAATCATGTGTGATTTTAGATTTGACTTTTGATTAAACACTTTGCCACACTCTGTACAACTAAAAGGTTTCTTCCCTGTGCGACTCCTCACAGAGTCAGTTTGTTTTGGTGGTTTCAGGTCCTGGGACAGCTTGCGCTGTCCTCCCACATTTTGTGTGCTTTGTGATTTCAGTGTGTTTAAAGCTGACTGACCTCCCCTAGTCTCCTCCCACTCATCACTGTCTTCAGTGTCAGATTCAGAACAGTGTGAAGAGAGGAGCTGATCGTCACTAGTTGGTTGTGATGTTCCACAGTCCTCTATGTCAGCTTGTGTTTTCATGTGTTCAGTTGAGGTGCCGGCTACAGGCTCTGTCTCTCTGTTATCATCATCATTACTTTTCACTGCTAGTAATGTCAGTGTTGACCCACCAGCCTCTTCTGCTCGTTGAAGTATCTCCTCCTGTTCCTCTTTAATGTGTGGAGGTTGTGGTTCCTCTAGGAGCAGACTGGAGCTCCTCTCCTCTTCATGTGGAACCTCTTCTTTACACACAGAGACCTGCAGAAAGTCTAGGAGAAATAATACAAAAAGACTCTATGAGAAGGTTTGAATCTTGTACCTCAGTGCAGAGCAGTGGATGGAAGAAGTATCAACAGATTAATCATTGAAATGTGACGTCTTTACAGTCTCAGTACCGATCCACTGTCACCAATACAATAAAGACAGAATGCTTTAAACTCACTGAGATCCATGTTGTCTTCAGGTTCCTGTTTAATAGATCCAGTCGTGTCTGGAGAACTGATCTTCACCTGCAGACTGGACTCCACACGCTGGTCTGGAACGAAGGAAAACAATACATACTATAAAGATTAAGCACCACAGGTTTTGTATTTTTCCTGTTATTCACGTGTTTATTAGGGGGCAGCACTTCATTAGACACCCGGGTGTGTTTTCTTTGGTGCAATGGTTTGGGGGCTTGGGGACGAGTCCACATTTTAATTCAACGCAGTCTGACAAATAACTAAACTTTGTAAAAGCTTGTTCAGTCCATCAATGCGTTTCTTTTAGGTAATTCATATGATGGTAATAATTTGACATAACCTACTGACGTCATTTCGATTTGATCAATGAAGTGATCTTTTATTTGACTTGCCTGAGAGAGTGTCACAGCTCATCTCCCAGTGTAGTAATGTCAATGATGACACATCAGCCTCCTCCTCCTGTTCCTCTTTAATGTGTGGAGGTTGTGGATCCTCCTGGACCAGACTGGATCTCCTCTGATGTTGTGGAGGTTGTGGTTCCTCCTGGAGCAGACTGGATCTCCTCTGATGTTGTGGTTCCTCCTGCAGACTGGATCTCCTCTGATGTTGTGGAGGTTGTGGTTCCTCCTGGACCAGACTGGATCTCCTCTGATGTTGTGGAGGTTGTGGTTCCTCCTGGACCAGACTGGATCTCCACTTCTCATATTCAGATGAAACCTCTTCACACACAGTCAGAAAGAGGAGAGAAGAGGTTAGTATCAGCTCAACAACTCTAATGCTAAAACCAATAGACTGCATTGATTCTCTTACCATATTATTTTCTGGACTATAAGGCACACTTAAAAGCCTTTCATTTTCTAAAAAAAAAAAAAAAAAAAAAAGTCTTATAATCCGGAGTGCCTTATATATATGGATTGTTTGACTGCAGTAGCTTCTATTCTATGTTGACTGCAGTAGCTTCTATTCTATGTTGGCAGCTTCTATTCTAGAGGTTAGTATCAGCTCAACAACTCAAATGCTAAAACCAATCGACTGCAGTAGCTTCTATTCTATCGACTGACGACTGCAGTAGCTTCTATTCTATGTTGACTGCAGTAGCTTCTATTCTATGGTAACTGCAGTAGCTTCTATTCTATGTTGACTGCAGTAGCTTCTACTCTATGTTGGCTGCATTAGTGCCATTATGATGCACATTATGATGCTGGCGTTTAAGCAACCAAAGGTATGGTACACCCATATTTCACAAGTCTGATCAAACCCTACAAACCCTTCCTGCTCGTTTTGATCAGCCAGAACTGCAATGCAACTTTAAATTCTTTTATAATTGGGTTGAATCTAGAGTTGCAATACGGTCTATTGACTAACATATAACCAGGTCTCAACAGTTTGACTAAGGGCTTGATTGATTGATTGATTGATTGAATATTTTATTAGACAATAAATAACAAAACAGTACATAGTACAGTCAGGCAAGTATTGATCTAAAAGGAGTGCCAAAAAACACCTTGCGGCATTATGTCCTGTACAGTCAATAAAATATCAGTGAAACCAAAAACAGAAAAAGATCAATCAAAACACACCAGCAATATAGTCACAGGTACATGCTCCATCGGGAATACAAATAACAAAGAATGATAATAAGATATAGATAATTATAGGTTAGTTAATAGGCCGATTTCGACTTGCAGCCGACCGTGAGTTTTTTTTAGGAGAGGCTTTGAAAGAGATAAACAATTCACATGTTTTTAAGGTTGCTGGGACGGCGTTCCACATTTTGGTTGCATCAATGCAAAATTAATTTAGGCCCTTATTTGTGCTTAGGTTTAGGTATGTTTGTTAAATGGTATAGACAGTTATGCCAACTCACTTCATGGGGGTATCACAATGGCGTCTGTTCTACACAGACCTCTATCTGGGGAAAACAAAATGGGACAAGCAGACGTCACGTTATAGAATGAATTGAAGTCTATGGGTTTGTGCAAGTGCATGAACCATCCGACCATCTGTTTTCTGCCCCCTCAATGTCGCAACTCTTCTCTAGATGACTCTGCACTGCATTAAATGAGGGTCTGAAACTGCATGTAAGTAGTCTGCAAGTAGTTTATCGGCATAAAAACAAACAACATACAAAAACAATTTAAATCAATATTGTGATAATAGCTGAAGTACAAATTGATATAATTTATAGTCCGGGAGCCAGACCCCCCTACCATAATGTTTTCTGCTTATTTTTTTTTCACTGTTATTTCCTGTTAGCATATATCTTGGGCCATCTCAGAATGAAGGGAGCACCCTCAACTCGGGGGCGTTTGGCTTTGGGGGCCCCAAAACCCCTTTTTTGGTATAAGTCTCTGGCGAAATTGTGTTAAGGCAAATATAAATTCACTAGAAATACAAAAATGCACATAGAAGTATGACATTTGGCATGGGGCATCCTGACACATTGGGGTAAGTGGTGGAATAGGTTTTTGGAGTCTGCTACCATCTACTGTAAAATATCACCCACAACATCACCAAAAACACCCAAAATATGCTGTCCGCTTGACAAATACCCATCAAATATGAACATTTCTCAGCACTTTAAGGTAGATATTACTACAAAACTGCCCAAACTCATAAGCTTCCATTTGAGCCCTAAATGACCGCTCTATCTTGAGGATTACTCTTTCTGTGGCCAAAAGTCTGCACTATGCCTCAAATCGGAGATAACATGTCATTTCAAGTACAGGTCCCTACTGCAATATTAGCTCAATTTAATGACATATGTCATATATGTCATACTATAGTGTTTGGAATCATCTTGAAGAGAACACTTTAAGCTTTCAATTAAGCCCTAGTGTGAGTATGTGGGACAAGTACAGTCTTTGCCAGTGCTCTTCAAACTTGGAACAAATCGTTTTTTACACAATATTTGGCTAAATCATATTCTTTCTTTTACTTCTATGCCATCACAAAACATCATTGACACAAAATACAATATCTGAAATAGTGGTACACTCTGATGATTCAGGACCCGCAAAATTTGAGATAGAACAAAGATAGGAATAAAATTTTACTCTAGACAACCCCAGGTTTCCAGTGAGACCAACCATGTTATGCTACCTTGTTGGGAAGGGGGTAAAACCATTCTTTGTTGTATGTTTGCCTAGATTTTGGAGTGAAAAATGCCCTTAGCCATTTTACAGGTCTTGTAAAATCTAAGGTCTTGTTAACTGTCACTAAAATATGTGATTGGAAATGGGTTACATGAATATCCTCAAGACTCTAATGTACCGACATGCCACATTTATGGCAACCACGTGCTGTTTTGGGCAAGAACCAAGCCATGGTATACACACGTGTAATTTCTGCCCATTGTAACAATGAGACCACCTTACTGTATACATGAGACCGTTTCACTCACCACTGTGCTTTATCTAAAGGTGCACAAGACTGTATCTATTTTAGACCACTGTACTTCATCTATAGCTGGACAGGATCACTCCATCTATTCTTAACCACTGTAGTGCATCTACAGTATATCTGCATCTAGACTACTGTGCTGCACCTATGACATCTGAACTGTACCGGTATCTATAATCCACTGTACTGGATGCATATAGACCATTGCACTGCATCTATACACCCTTTACATTGACCACTGCACTGTATATAGATTACTACTGCATCTTAACTCAACACAATGACCAGGTCACCCAAAGCGCTATAGGCCTACAGGTTAAAATACAATTTGAAAAATGGAAACTAAAACAAAACATCAGCAGCTCTAAAGTAAGATCGGGCTCCCTATGGTCTAGTGTTTAAGATGTTTAGACTTCCTCAAGTTCAAATCCCAGGGTGTTGCATACAGATGCACTATAATAATAATAATAATAATAATAATAATAATAATAATAATAATAATAATAATAAATAATATAATAACAAATACAATGTTCTGTAGGTACTATGGGACAGGGCTTACTAAATGGACAAGAGCCCATCCTGGCCAACCAGTCACAATATATGATATCCCCAAACTGGCTAAAGATGCCCCGCCTACTGCTGCAACGCCCAGCAACATTATTGCTGGGTTCGAGTGCACGGGAGTGTGGCCCTACAACCCAGCCAAGTTCACAGCAGAGGACTTTGCGCCCGCAGCAGTCACTGATCGTCCACCACCTCCACCAGACCAGGCAGTGGAGAACACAAGGCCTCCAGCTCAGGTAGCCTCTTTTTGTTTTATTTGTCGGGTGTGTTGTATAGTGATTGTATCTGTATATATAGCTAATATAGTGTCTATCTCAGGTTATCGTGTCCACAAGCCATGCCCTGGACCCTCGTGCCACCCATCCACCAGTGCAGGCACTGGACCCTCACGCCAGGGAGTCGGGGACCACAAGGACTACAGCCCAGGTAGCCTCTTTTTTTTTTTATTCGTCGGGTGTGTTGTGTAGTGACTGTATCTGTTTATATAGCTAATATAGTGTCTATCTCAGGTTATCGTGTCCACAAGCCATGCCCTGGACCCTCGTGCCACCCATCCACCAGTGCAGGCAGTGGACCCTCACGCCAGGGAGTCGGGGACCACAAGGACTACAACCCATGACCCTCGTGCCACTGAGGTTGCGGTCCTCAGGACATGACGCCCACCTCATCGCCCCCTGGATTGGAGCAAATGGATGGTGAGTCGGCATTTGTGCGCAGGGGCGGGTGAAGCATGTCAAGAGAACATGTTGGAGGGGCAAGAGAAAATGGTATGGGGGCGACCTCTTCGCCTGTGACGCTTCGCACCATGGGCGATGAGGTCGCAACCCATACCATTTTCGGTTACAGGACTTTTATTAGTGAAGTAAAGCATCAATAATAACATCAGTTGTTGTTGAAGTTGCAACGGACACGCAGCATGCATAAAGCTAAAGGTCTGACTCAGAGTTTTCTGTTTTCAATGATGAAATGCTGTTTGTTTAGTGGTGCCAAAATTGTAGTTTGTATTGTAGTAGTGTTTCAAATCATTTTTAAATATAAGCACTTTAATTTGAAATATCTTGGGTTGTTTTGCATGGCATCGTGTTTGGGGGGGGGGCAGACTGGGTCTGCCCCCCCATGCCAATGCCTAGATCCGCCCTTGTTTGTGCGCCAGCTTAAATGTATACACTTGAAACAAAACACACAAAACAAACATTGCATATTTCACCTGTTTTCGTAATTAATGCCATATTTGTATGGGATTGTAGCAGGGGTGGACTGACAGTCTGGCATACAGGGCATTTTCCCGGTGGGCCGACCCCCCCCGGGGGCCGTTAATGTCGTGTTTTAATTAAAAAAAAAAAAAAATCTGCACAAAACCGGCCCACGAATCAGTGCTGGCGGCCCTCTGTCCTCTTCAAATGAGACTGCCTATTGCAGGGTTTTTATAGTTAACTAAAACTAACTAACTAATTTTAGTTAGCCCGAGCCCCAGAGCCCCTTATGTCTTAAATTCTCATGGGGGCTCAGGCCCCGGAGCCCCCACAAAGATTCAGAGGGCCGCTCTGAGGGCCGCTCTGAGACAAAATTGCCCGGTACGTTTTGAGCTCCCAGTCCACCCCTGCATCGTAGGCAATCTCACATAAAAGTAGCAGAAATCGCTGTTCTACACACTCGTATAGTGACATGCTCTGGGCTTGCAGATCAGCTTTTTTGGGTACCGGATGTGATGTGATTTTTCATTCTTTCTATTGATTTGTCTTCCACTGCAGACCGGGCTGGTACATCTGGATCATCTGCCGTCCTGTCAAATCTCTTCAAAATAAGAGTATCCATTTTTAAAAACTAAAATGGGTACTCTTATTTTGAAGAGATTTGTTCCGTGAAGTCATTTCACGGAACGCGGGTCCCGGAAGTTGACAGAAATACGGAGGAAAATCAGGATTTGGTCGGCAACAAAGTCATTTTATTCAAGAACAAGGAGGTTTCGGGTGATTTTCGACGAGCGTACAAACTCAGGAGACATACAAACTCAGAGGCAGCACTTTATTTCACAGGTACGGGCGTTTGGGATTACGTACGCTGCCGTTGAAATCATCCACTATCTCTACAGGGCTTAGCATCCATGACGGTCGTATAGATGTATACCGACTGTCATGTATCAGGGCTACGAAATGCCTAAATTGTAAATTGTATATATTAAGTTAAAACTGGGTCAGTTTATAATAATAGATTTCACCAATTCACTGGCCAATAATGTCTTAGATCAATGACTTTATTGTAGTTTATTTCACTAGCTGTATTCATAATAATTTCATTTTAGTATATTATATTTAGTATATTTTGCTCCTACATCTGTGTGTGTGCGTGTGTGTGTGTGTGTGTGTGTGTGTGTGTGTGTGTGTGTGTGTGTGTGTGTGTGTGTGTGTGTGTGTGTGTGTGTGTGTGTGTGTGTGTGTGTGTGTGTGTGCGCGCATGTCACACATACCTGCAGCATATTGATCGATGTCCATGTCAAAATCAATGTCCAGAGATATCCAGAATTCACAGGTAAGATCTCCGGTATTCACGGGCGAGATGTCCGGTATTCCTTCCAAACTAGCGATGTTTACTTGTTTTACCTCCTTTAGAAGACATTTTCACCAAAGAGAGTCTTCCAAACTACCGCTGTTTTCTGGACTTCAACGCCGACAAACTGAACTGGAAGCTGGGCTGAGTGAGTGAGGAAACACCGCTGGAGTTTAACTTAATATAATATAAAATGTGTCGAGAGGAGGATCAACAGCAACAAAGAGCTTCTCTCCTATTCCGCCATTACGATGAAGAAGCAATGGGTTGCCACGTTGTGTGGAAGAATCAAGCAAGCAGCTCCATGAAAACAAGGCCAAAAGAAGCATAGCAGATCTACAAACTCACAACGTGCTGTGAGCTTGTAGATCTGCTATTTACAACACAATCACGTGAGAACAATGTGACAAAATGTATTCATTTTAACTACAACACAAATCTTGTTCTGACACAAAACACTGTTCAATATACAGTCCTATACAGACATATGCAATTATCTGGAGGTCCTTATATGGAGATGTGTTAGAATCAGTGGTTTAAACAACTACACTTTAGAAACTAGACCAAATAAACAACTACACTTTAAATAAGCACCAAAAAACGCAACCCGCAACCACTAATAATTATAAGCAATTTCACTGAAAATACGCTTATAATAAGCAGACCTGGCAACCTGGGACAGTAGAAGGCAGAGCAGCGCCAGAGCCTTCCAGAGCCATCTAGTAGAATTCTGTCTATTTCCATGGCTCTGGAGCCTTCTATGGCTACGATTACACACACAGAATCTATTCGGAATATCTATGATAAAAAAAGAGAGGATGAAGCATGGGGGCGTGGCGCAGGCTGGTGCGGGAGGTTTGCACATGCAGTGTAAACAGGAACTGCAACGATGGAATGTTGCCATCCGAAATAAAGCAGCGGGGTTGGGAAGGAGCGCTTGTTTTATCTGCCGGCTACTACTAGTAGGGCGGGGCGAAGGAAGTCAGAGTGTAGTGAGTGTAGTAAAGTTAATCACAGTCAGAGTGTAGTGAGTGTAGTAAAGTTAATCACAGCCAGAGTGTAGTGAGTGTAGTATAAAGTTAATCACAGTCAGAGTGTAGTGAGTGTAGTAAAGTTAATGACAGTCAGAGTGTAGTGAGTGTAGTAAAGTTAATCACAGTCAGAGTGTAGTGAGTGTAGTATAAAGTTAATCACAGTCAGAGTGTAGTGAGTGTAGTAAAGTTAATCACAGTCAGAGTGTAGTGAGTGTAGTATAAAGTTAATCACAGTCAGAGTGTAGTGAGTGTAGTAAAGTTAATCACAGTCAGAGTGTAGTAAAGTTAATCACAGTCAGAGTGTAGTGAGTGTAGTATAAAGTTAACCACAGTCAGAGTGTAGTGAGTGTAGTATAAAGTTAATCACAGTCAGAGTGTAGTAAAGTTAATCACAGTCAGAGTGTAGTGAGTGTAGTATAAAGTTAATCACAGTCAGAGTGTAGTGAGTGTAGTAAAGTTAATCACAGTCAGAGTGTAGTGAGTGTAGTATAAAGTTAATCACAGTCAGAGTGTAGTGAGTGTAGTATAAAGTTAATCACAGTCAGAGTGTAGTGAGTGTAGTATAAAGTTAACCACAGTCAGAGTGTAGTGAGTGTAGTATAAAGTTAATCAGTCAGAGTGTAGTGGGTGTAGTAAAGTTAATCACAGACAGAGTGTAGTGAGTGTAGTAAAGTTAATCACAGTCAGAGTGTAGTGAGTGTAGTATAAAGTTAATCACAGTCAGAGTGTAGTGAGTGTAGTAAAGTTAATCACAGTCAGAGTGTAGTGAGTGTAGTAAAGTTAATCACAGTCAGAGTGTAGTAAAGTTAATCACAGTCAGAGTGTAGTGAGTGTAGTATAAAGTTAACCACAGTCAGAGTGTAGTGAGTGTAGTATAAAGTTAATCACAGTCAGAGTGTAGTAAAGTTAATCACAGTCAGAGTGTAGTGAGTGTAGTATAAAGTTAATCACAGTCAGAGTGTAGTGAGTGTAGTATAAAGTTAACCACAGTCAGAGTGTAGTGAGTGTAGTATAAAGTTAATCACAGTCAGAGTGTAGTGAGTTTAGTATAAAGTTAACCACAGTCAGAGTGTAGTGAGTGTAGTATAAAGTTAATCACAGTCAGAGTGTAGTGAGTGTAGTATAAAGTTAACCACAGTCAGAGTGTAGTGAGTGTAGTATAAAGTTAATCAGTCAGAGTGTAGTGGGTGTAGTAAAGTTAATCACAGACAGAGTGTAGTGAGTGTAGTAAAGTTAATTACAGTCAGAGTGTAGTGAGTGTAGTATAAAGTTAACCACAGTCAGAGTGTAGTGAGTGTAGTATAAAGTTAATCACAGTCAGAGTGTAGTGAGTGTAGTAAAGTTAACCACAGTCAGAGTGTAGTGAGTGTAGTAAAGTTAACCACAGTCAGAGTGTAGTGAGTGTAGTAAAGTTAATCAGTCAGAGTGTAGTGAGTGTAGTATAAAGTTAATCACAGTCAGAGTGTAGTGAGTGTAGTATGAAGTTAATCACAGTCAGAGTGTAGTGAGTGTAGTATAAAGTTAATCACAGTCAGAGTGTAGTAAAGTTAATCACAGTCAGAGTGTAGTGAGTGTAGTATAAAGTTAACCACAGTCAGAGTGTAGTGAGTGTAGTATAAAGTTAATCAGTCAGAGTGGAGAAGAGTGGATGTCTGCTGTGTTCAGGAAACAAGATGGAAGGGGGGAAGTGCAAGGACGTTAGGCTCGATCGGGAGAAGGTACAAGTTCTTCTGGCAAGGCTGTAATGAAGGGACAGCCGGTGTCGGAGTACTTATTGCCGAAAAGTGGATAGACCAAGTGCTAAGTGTCGACAGGGTGAATGAGAGGATACTGGCAGTGAAATTGATTGTTGGGAAGCGTCTGACAAATGTAATCTCAGTCTACGCGCCCCAAGTTGGCAGATGTGCAGACGATAAGGATGAGTTCTGGGACAAAGCCATAATGGTAATGTCGGCGATCCCCCAGGACGAGGCCATAATCCTGGGAGGTGACCTGAACGGACACGTGGGAAAGGAGTCAGGTGGTTTTGATGGAGTCCACGGTGGACAGGGATACGGCACGCGGAACGAAGAAGGAGAGAGGATCCTAGAGTTCGGAGATGCGCTGGAGCTGGTGGTGTGCAACACACTCTTCAAGAAGGACGAAGCCAAGCTGGTGACCTACAGTTCTGGTGGCTGCAAGAGCACAATTGATTATATCATGGTCCGAAAGGAGGACCGCGTCATGGTCAGGAATGTGAAAGCAATTCCAGGAGAAGAGTGTGTGTCCCAGCACCGCCCAGTCATCGGAGACCTAACTCTGCGAGCCAAGAAGGTGGGGGCGAAGAAACACCTGCCCAAGTTGAAGGTGTGGAAGTTGCAGAAAGCAGAGTCACAGAAGGAGTTCAGGGGGAAAATTGAGCAAAGAGCTGGAGAAGTGGAGGAAGTGATGGAATCAGGCAACGTGAGTGGCAAGTGGCAGGCAATGAAGAAGGCCCTCCTTGAAGTAACTGAGGAGGTGTGTGGGTGGTCAAGGGGTGAAGCGAGACAGAGAGAGACATGGTGGTGGAACGACCGTGTCGAAGGGGCAGTGAATGAGAAGAGGCGGTGCCACAAAGTATGGAAGAAATCCAGAGATGAGGCAGACAGAGCACGATACGTTGAGGCAAGGAGGGCATCGCGAACAGCAGTATGGGAGGCCCAAGAGGCAAAGAGGAATGAATTTGCAAGTGAGTTGGAGAGCGAGAGAGGGCAAAAAAGCTTCTTCAAGATAGCGAAGCAGATGGTGAAAGAGAGGCGTGATGTGACCGGTGCAAGCTGTGTGAAGGATGAGGATGGTAACATCGTGACAGACAGCAGAAGTGTGAAGGAAGTATGGCGAACGTACATGGAGAGGCTGCTAAACGTGGAGAATGACTGGGATGGAGACGTGGGCTGTGACAAGGTGGAGGGTGAAGAGTGCCCAATCACGGCAACAGAAGTGGCGAAAGCCCTGAAAGCCATGAAGGAGGGAAAGGCAGCTGGACCTTCAGGAGTGGTGGCAGAGATGCTAAAGGCAGCGGGAGATGTCGGTGTGCAGTGGATGTCAGACCTCTGCAACAGTATCATGTCAGAGGGGCAAATCCCAGAAGACTGGACGAAAAGCGTCCTGGTACCACTGTACAAGGGAAGGGTGACCCACTTGCATGCGGGTCATACAGGGCAATAAAGTTGCTGGAGCACGGCATGAAAGTGTTAGAGAGGGTGTTAGAAAGGAGGGTGAGAACACAGGTTGAGGTGGATGAGATGCAGTTTGGCTTCATGCCCGGTAAAGGTACAACGGACGCAATCTTTGTCACTCGACAGTTGCAAGAGAAACATCAAGAGAAGAAGAAGAGGTTGTACTATGCTTTTGTTGACCTAGAAAAAGCTTTTGACAGGGTGCCAAGAGAGGTAGTGAGGTGGGCCCTAAGGAAATCTGGAGTGAAGGAAGGACTGGTCAAGGTAGTGATGACTCTTTACAGCAGAGCATGCACAGTAGTCAGGACAGGAAACGGAGACAGTGAGGGGTTCGAAGTGAGGGTGGGAGTGCATCAGGGATCTGTACTCAGTCCATTACTGTTTGCTATCGTGATGGATGTGGTATCGAGGGAAGTCAGGGGAGGACTGCCATGGGAACTGCTATATGCGGATGACCTGGTGCTGATGGCTCACACAAGAGAAGACCTAGCAAGGAGGCTAGTTGCCTGGAAGAAATGCATCGAAGCGAAAGGGATGAAGGTGAACGCAGGGAAGTCAAAGATCATGGTTGGCGGTGCTGGCCTGGGAGTGTTACCGCAGTCAGGAGCGTGGCCCTGTGGAGTATGTGGGAAGGGAGTTCAAGCAAACTCTCTCCAGTGCAGGGGCTGTAAGAAATGGGTCCATCGGAGATGCAGTGGAGTAAAAGGCAGCCTGCAAGCTGCAAGTACGTCCTTCCAGTGCAAGCGGTGCATGGGAGACGTTCCACAGGCAGACCCAGCCGAGCAAGAGGGGCTTGTAGTGGACGGGGAGACGTACGAGGTGGTGGACAGCTTCTGCTACCTAGGGGACATGCTGAATGCTGATGGGGGGTCGACCTTGCAGTGACCACAAGGGTGCGAAGTGGTTGGAAGAAGTTCAGGGAACTCATGCCATTTTTAACATCCAAGGCCCCATCCCTGAAGATGAAAGGTCAAGTGTACTCTGCCTGCGTCAGAAGTTGCATGACATATGGAAGCGAGACATGGGCCCTGAAGGTGGAGCAGGAAGAGAAGCTTAACAGAGCAGAGATGAGGATGATTAGATGGATGTGTGGTGCGTCACTGAGGGACAGAAAATCCAGTGCAGAGCTGAGACAGAGGATGGGAGTGGAGGCCATAGCGGACGTGGTGAGGAGAGGCAGACTGCGATGGTACGGACACGTAGTAAGGAAGGAAGAGAACGACTGGGTGAAGAAAGTGATGTCGATTAACATAGAGGGGACAAGACCCAGCGGCCGGCCTAAGAAGACCTGGCAGACGACCGTGTTGGCCGACATGAAAGTGCTCGGCATCGATCGTGAGGTAGCCATGGACCGTCCCCGGTGGAGGAAAGCCATATCGAGAGCCAAGTCCAACCCAGCGGCGCCTGGAAAGCGGACTCTAAACCGAAGATGATGATGATGATGATGAGTCAGAGTGTAGTGAGTGTAGTATAAAGTTAATCAGTCAGTGTAGTGAGTGTAGTAAAGTTAATCACACAGAGTGTAGTGAGTGTAGTAAAGTTAACCACAGTCAGAGTGTAGTGAGTGTAGTATAAAGTTAACCACAGTCAGAGTGTAGTAAAGTTAATCACAGTCAGAGTGTAGTGAGTGTAGTATAAAGTTAACCACAGTCAGAGTGTAGTGAGTGTAGTATAAAGTTAATCACAGTCAGAGTGTAGTGAGTGTAGTATAAAGTTAACCACAGTCAGAGTGTAGTGAGTGTAGTAAAGTTAATCAGTCAGAGTGTAGTGAGTGTAGTAAAGTTAATCAGTCAGAGTGTAGTGAGTGTAGTAAAGTTAATCAGTCAGAGTGTAGTGAGTGTAGTATAAATTTAATCACAGTCAGAGTGTAGTGAGTGTAGTAAAGTTAATCACAGAGTGTAGTGAGTGTAGTAAAGTTAATCACAGTCAGAGTGTAGTGAGTGTAGTATAAAGTTAATCACACAGAGTGTAGTGAGTGTAGTAAAGTTAATCACAGTCAGAGTGTAGTGAGTGTAGTAAAGTTAACCACAGTCAGAGTGTAGTGAGTGTAGTAAAGTTAATCAGTCAGAGTGTAGTGAGTGTAGTAAAGTTAATCACAGTCAGAGTGTAGTGAGTGTAGTATAAAGTTAATCACAGTCAGAGTGTAGTGAGTGTAGTAAAGTTAATCACAGTCAGAGTGTAGTGAGTGTAGTAAAGTTAATCACAGTCAGAGTGTAGTGAGTGTAGTATAAAGTTAATCACAGTCAGAGTGTAGTGAGTGTAGTAAAGTTAATCACAGTCAGAGTGTAGTGAGTGTAGTAAAGTTAATCACAGTCAGAGTGTAGTGAGTGTAGTATAAAGTTAATCACACAGAGTGTAGTGAGTGTAGTAAAGTTAATCACACAGAGTGTAGTGAGTGTAGTAAAGTTAACCACAGTCAGAGTGTAGTGAGTGTAGTAAAAGTTAATCACAGTCAGAGTGTAGTGAGTGTAGTAAAGTTAATCACAGTCAGAGTGTAGTGAGTGTAGTAAAGTTAATCACAGTCAGAGTGTAGTGAGTGTAGTAAAGTTAATCACACAGAGTGTAGTGAGTGTAGTAAAGTTAATCAGTCCGAGTGTAGTGAGTGTAGTAAAGTTAATCACAGTCAGAGTGTAGTGAGTGTAGTAAAAGTTAATCACAGTCAGAGTGTAGTGAGTGTAGTAAAGTTAATCACAGTCAGAGTGTAGTGAGTGTAGTAAAGTTAATCACAGTCAGAGTGTAGTGAGTGTAGTAAAGTTAATCACAGTCAGAGTGTAGTGAGTGTAGTAAAGTTAATCACAGTCAGAGTGTAGTGAGTGTAGTATAAAGTTAATCACACAGAGTGTAGTGAGTGTAGTAAAGTTAATCACAGTCAGAGTGTAGTGAGTGTAGTATAAAGTTAATCACAGTCAGAGTGTAGTGAGTGTAGTAAAGTTAATCAGTCAGAGTGTAGTGAGTGTAGTAAAGTTAATCACAGTCAGAGTGTAGTGAGTGTAGTAAAGTTAATCACAGTCAGAGTGTAGTGAGTGTTGGAAATTCACAGAGTCGTCTGCCGTTGTCTGGTCTGGTGCAGGCACCCCTTAAGTGTATGTGTAAGTAAGAAGTTACCCGTAAAGGAAACTTGACTGCCTCACTGAGTACAGAGATAGAAGTGTCGACACTGAGAACAGCTCATGAACCGACAAGAGTCTTGTTGAGTTCACAATCTCCTCTGAAGTTTATTACAGTAGTATAAATATGCCTACATTACAGAGCCCAGAACCAATCATGTGGTCACGAAGTCACATGTGGCGAATTCTGAGAATTGTCAGATAAGGTAAAATAAATTGAGGTCACAGATAGGCAGGAAGCTGATTGCGACATGGACCCCTCTTCTCCGTCTGTCACATTCTGGTAGTCACGTAGCCCCAGCCGAAGATGGTGTGGTTAGCGTTTTCTGCCTATGCAGCATCTGTATATCTCCTGCTTTAAGAATTGTTAGTTTGCAAAAATGCACATCAATGAATCAAGCATGGAAACTGTTAGGTCTTAACTGACCTAATGTCTTAGAAAAACCATCAGCAAATGCTGTTTGCACAATATGGCACATATTGTGGTTTCAAAAGGCTAACCTTGGGGTGAATTTGAGTGCAGCCTTAAGTTGCACGTACTTGTGTTGTCACGTGGGTCATCTATGTACTGATGTCGATATTTACATCAGTGAGTGAATTAAAGTTAATCACAGTCAGAGTGTAGTGAGTGTAGTAAAGTTAATCACAGTCAGAGTGTAGTGAGTGTAGTAAAGTTAATCAGTCAGAGTGTAGTGAGTGTAGTAAAGTTAATCACAGTCAGAGTGTAGTGAGTGTAGTATAAAGTTAATCACAGTCAGAGTGTAGTGAGTGTAGTAAAGTTAATCACAGTCAGAGTGTAGTGAGTGTAGTAAAGTTAATCACAGTCAGAGTGTAGTGAGTGTAGTAAAGTTAATCACAGTCAGAGTGTAGTGAGTGTAGTAAAGTTAATCACAGTCAGAGTGTAGTGAGTGTAGTAAAGTTAATCACAGTCAGAGTGTTGCTGCTGTTCATCTTGTTATGGTGGAGGTGAAACAGGAAGTGGAATGTGTGACAGCTGTCAGTCTTATGCTAGAGGGAGGCAGAGACATCTAGTAGAAGAGTTGTGACATTGAGGGGTCAGAAACTGCAGCACTCGAGCTGCTGTTCTTGCAGCCCAAATAGGGACACACTGGAGTTGGATATACATGGTTTTCAATAACAGCTGTTTTAGGGCATATGTGCAACATGACAACTGTTTTAAAGTAGCCTGTTGTAGAGTAACAACATAAGACTCTGGAGCCTAGTGTTTATGTTGTGTATGTATCTAAAATAAAGGGGATTTAAGATCATTAAAGGTGGACTGCTGCATTTCCGCCTACTTCAGGTCAAGGACTTGTCCCTATTTGTTGTCCCCATTCTCAATGGAATCTATCTACAAGAGCCGCCATTCACATATGAAGTGAATGCAGTTGTCGTAACTCTGTCTATACTCTATGGCTCTGGAATGAAGGATCTGAATGGGTTGCCATTTAACGGGTTGCCAGGTTTGCTACAGGTTGACTGTAGGCCTCACACTAAGCATGTTACCAAGATTGCCCTTTTCCCACTAATCAGAGCCTTTATGTCATTGGATGATGATAAAACAATGAGCTGCAGCTCATACTGATATCGATCAGAACATCCTCTGATCACCACAGACAGATCACTGATCACCACGGACATATCACTGACCACTACAGACATATCACTGACCACCACAGACATATCACTGACCACCACAGACACATCACTGACCACCACAGACATATCACTGATCTCACAGACACATCACTGACCACTACAGACATATCACTGATCACCACAGACATATCACTGATCTCACAGACACATCACTGATCTCACAGACACATCACTGATCACCACAGACATATCACTGATCTCACAGACATATCACTGATCACCACAGACATATCACTGATCACCACAGACATATCACTGATCTCACAGACACATCACTGATCACTACAGACATATCACTGATCACCACAGACATATCACTGATCACCACAGACATATCACTGATCACCACAGACATATCACTGATCACCACAGACATATCACTGATCACCACAGACATATCACTGATCACCACAGACATATCACTGATCACTACAGACATATCACTGATCACCACAGACATATCACTGATCACCACAGACATATCACTGATCACCACAGACATATCACTGATCACCACAGACATATCACTGATCACCACAGACATATCACTGATGTGTCTGTCCGTTTTCACAAACGGGCCCCCTAACCCTAAACATAACCCCAGTAAAACTAGGCTATGCCTAAACCTAACTCTAACCCTAAACTTAACCTCAGTAAACCTATGCCTAAACCTAACCCTAACCATAACCTTTTGAAAACGGTGCCCGCTTTTGTGAAACCGGGCGCCCGCTTTTGTGAAACCGGGCGCCCGCTTTTGTGAAACCGGGCGCCCGCTTTTGTGAAACCGGGCGCCCGCTTTTGAAACCGGGCGTGCCCGCGGGCGAGGGCGCTTTTGGATTTCGCCCCTGCTGTAGCAGGTGGCTACAGCCTCTGCCTTGATGGCCTCCAAAGTCTAGTATCTGCCCCCGGACTAATGGGATGTCCCTGTGGTCTAGTGGTTAAGATGTTGGACTTTCACGCGGGAGACCCGCGTTTGAAACCCGGGTGTTACATTGGGTTCGGGTTAAATTTGTAAATTTGTGTTGTTTGCATGACATCATGTTTGGGGGGCAATAAGGGCATTTAGGGGGGCATTGCCCCCCCATGGCCATGCCTAGATCCGGCCCTGAGTTAGACATGCTGCAACATGCTGTCCCAGACCGCTAGGCCAGTGGAAGCCTCAGACATGATGATCAATAATCTCTAGGATGAAAAACAAGTTGTTGTTTTAGCTTCTGTGATGACTTATAACTGTAGGAATTCACTTCACTGTCTGATAAAAAACAGAAGAACTGTTACCCAATCTGTGTGTGTGTGTGTGTGTGTGTGTGTGTGTGTGTGTGTGTGTGTGTGTGTGTGTGTGTGTGTGTGTGTGTGTGTGTGTGTGTGTGTGTGTGTGCGTGCGTGCGTGCGTGCGTGCATGCGTGCGTGTGCGTGTGCGTGTGTGTGTGTGTGTGTGTGTCTGTTGGGCAACAAACTGAAATTGTGTGTGCGCGCACCGCGCGCACACACACACAGGCGCACACGCCTCTGTTCAGGCATTGTTGCCATGTCGACTTAATATAAGCAACATTTTAACTTTTTTGAGAGACAGAGGGAGTAGAGACCCAATCTGAACTATGGAATGAACTTCCCATTGGAGTCAGAAGTAATGCTGACTCACTGTTTAATTCCTGTAATCAGATTGACCAATATAGACTCAACGACTGCCCAGTGTTTTGGACAAGAAGCAACGGGCTAAGGTTCACACCCACTGCTATCCTCTCCCCTACACTCCCCTCATCTCCTCTATTCTCCTCTATTCTCCTCTCCTCTCCTCTATTCTCCTCTCCTCTCCTCTATTCTCCTCTCCTCTCCTCTATTCTCCTCTCCTCTCCTCTATTCTCCTCTCCTCTCCTCTCCTCTCTTCTCCTCTCCCCTCTCTTCTCCTCTCCTCTCCTCTCCTCTCTCCTCTCCTCTCCTCTCCTCTCCTCTCCTCTGCTCTCCCCTCCACTCTGTAAGTTTAAAAGACACAGACCAGCATTCCACACTCAGACACTGTCCTACACTAGGAGTGGACATCTCCAGTCTTCCTTCATTCATTCATTCATTCATTCATTCATTCATTCATTCATTCATTCATTCATTCATTCATTCATTCATTCATTCATTCCTTGCTGTTAACTCATCGTGTGCCAGTGACGGAGCATGGCGTTGTGGTGGTTGGTTCTGCTGCTGTGTTTCAACGCTCTCACTGCCTCAACCTCCAGCGTTATGGTAAAGTATGAACATTTATTACTGCTTGTGACTGAGGTTGAGTCATTGGGCAAGAGACTAAAAATATTTTATTTGTCATGCAAAATGAGTTAATGCCCCAGGCTCTGAACATACTAGAGCAACATCAGAGCTGAATTTGACATCCGTAAACACAAAATAAATGCTTAAACATGTAACTATAGGTGTAATGTTAGAGTCCACAGAAGACATGTAAATATGAAATAAATGCTTCAACATGTAGCTATAGGTGTAATGTTAGAGTTCAAAGAAAACATGTAAATATGAAATAAATGCTTCAACATGTAGCTATAGGTGTAATGTTATGAGTCCACAGAAGACATGTAAATATGAAATAAATGCTTCAACATGTAGCTATAGGTGTAATGTTAGAGTCCACAGAAGACATATATGAAATAAATGCTTCAACATGTAGCTATAGGTGTAATGTTAGAGTCCACAGAAGACATGTAAATATGAAATAAATGCTTCAACATGTAGCTATAGGTGTAATGTTAGAGTCCACAGAAGACATGTAAATATGAAATAAATGCTTCAACATGTAGCTATAGGTGTAATGTTAGAGTCCACAGAAGACATGTAAATATGAAATAAATGCTTCAACATGTAGCTATAGGTGTAATGTTAGAGTCCACAGAAGACATGTAAATATGAAATAAATGCTTCAACATGTAGCTATAGGTGTAATGTTAGAGTCCACAGAAGACATGTAAATATGAAATAAATGCTTCAACATGTAGCTATAGGTGTAATGTTAGAGTCCATAGAAGACATGTAAATATGAAATAAATGCTTAAAGGGTATTGAAACCCCCCCTCGACATTGATTTTAGCAAAATTGATTCGAATTGATTCGAATTGAAAAAATCGAAAAAGTACATGGAATGTGGGCGTGGCTTATGGGGACGGGGGCGGAGTTGAACATGCATATCAATTTCTGAATCTGGTTTGGAAAGCTGTCTGCCTCGGAAATGCGACTTTTGAAAACAGAAGTGAAATCCAGTCATCACAGGTGAAAAAAGAGCACAGATTCCGAAAATTCACGTGATATTTACTGATATAAATGACCTTGCTTTACTGTATACAGCGGGTGTCGATAAAGTTATCCAGTGGTAGTTCTTAAGTCTCCTCTCTCAACCTCCTACACTCCCTGCACTCCTTACAACCATCACACACACACACACACACACACACACACACACACACACACACACACACACACACACACACACACACACACACACACACACACACACACACACACACACACACACACACACAACAGGCTCTCTCTCTCTCTCTCTCTCTCTCTCTCTCTCTCTCTCTCTCTCTCTCTTTGGAAATGTAAACAACAAGTGTCTTGGCTAGCAATAGCATAGCAAACCTTGATCTCCAAACAGCCTGTCTGTCTGTCTGTCTGTCTGTCTGTCTGTCTGTCTGTCTGTCTGTCTGTCTGTCTGTCTGTCTGTCTGTCTGCCTGCCTGTGCCTGTCTGTCTGTCTGTCTGTCTGTCTGTCTGTCTGTCTGTCTGTCTGTCTGTCTGTCTGTCTGTCTGCCTGTCTGCCTGTCTGTCTGCCTGTCTGTCTGTCTGTCTGTCTGAGTTGATACGCTGCAGAGAGAAGAGAGGAGGGGCTAACGGTTATGTGGCTGTAAGTCAGAGATTTGACATTGATGGGTCAGAAACTCTAAGGCCCATTCACACAGTTCAGTCATTAAAGCTTGCCTTAATGCCCTGTTGCCCTAATGACTTATGGTCCCACAATGCTTTGAAGGATTTGGGTGGTGGCCAAGAGGCAATGAGGAAATCCTCACATATCAGTGTAGTTCTCCAATGCACCAGATTCCCTTCATGGTGCATTAATTCAAATAAAAATACGAAATCTCATCTGCACAGACCCTGCCTGGTGCATAAATAACAACCAGCCCCTAATATGATAATATAATTTCTCTAAAACACTCAATAAAGCATCCCAGTGCTGTCAATTCGGTCCGTGTACTTTTCGGCCGTTCAGGATTCTGTTTTATACTTGTTAAATTTAAAATCAGAATACACTCCAAAACGGCCCGTTTCGGTATTCTGTTTTGAAAACAAAATTTAGAGTTGTGAATTGTAAGAGCAACATACGACCCGTTTCCAAGTTCTAATTGTTGTGGTTCAAATCAGAAACACAATTTAAACTCACTGCTCCTCTGGGCGAGCTGGCGAAGCAGATCCTGAAATCTGTTTTGTGTCCGCTGCTGCCACCCCCCCCCCCCTGCCTCCACAGCCCCGCCCCCTGCCTCCGTCCCTCCTCCGTGCTGAGGGCGGAGGCGTGGCACGGAGCTCTTGATTGACAGCTCGGTTACTGCTGCAGTTACTACAAGGAGACACACGCGGCGCTGTTGGTACTAGCAGTTGATATTATAAATTATTATGAGTAGACAATATTATTATACATTTATCCTTTATATTTAGATTTTATTTATACCATTTAGCACTGCCGTTAATAAATTTAATAAATTAGTCTGCATTTAATGCATATTAATACAGTGCTGTTATTACATTCTGATTAGACATTGATGATTGATGCATCCTCCTCTGTGTCAACTCTTAATTAATAAAGTAATATATGGGATGAATACCATGCCAAAAAGAATTTGTACTGTAATTGTGAATCCGTAACTGTAATTGTGCTCCGTGTCTCTGCAAAATAAATCCAGTATTAATCAGTATCTGTAATTGTTTTCTGTATATCTGCAAAATAATCCGTGTCAAATTTTGCATGTGTAGAAAACAATTTGTAAGTTTGTATTTGCTGTTTGTATCACTGCAAAATTTCACAGGTGTAGAAAACAATTTTGCAGTGGTGAGGTTTGTATTTTTTGTATTTGCAGTTTCAATCACTGCAAAATCGTTTGGTACCTCTGCAAAATAAATATTGTGTTCTGCAACTCTTGTGTTTTGCAACATTGTAAAAGTATTCGGTCTGCGCAACAACGACTGCGGCGACATCTGCTGTTCAAGTACAACACCACACATCTACAGTTTGAAAAAACACAAGTCAAAATTTTACAGAGGCGACATCTGCTGTTCAAGTACAACACCACACATCTACAGTTTGAAAAAACACAAGTCAAAATTTTACAGAATTATGGCAGTGTCTTCACTTCACCGCGGAGAGCCAATCAGCAGTTGGCTTACTCAGCAGTGCACCATTTTGATTGGTTGGCCAAAGGAAGCAGTCTCGCCAATCCCAGTCATTCATAATACATGAATATGAGATCCCATTGTTGGGAAGTACAGAGGTCTAATGGTGGCTGTTCTATAGCCCAGCACAGCTTTAGTGATCTTAAATCCCTTTATTTTAGATCGTTTTGTGTAATAGTAATGCATAAACATTGCAGAGACTTTAGACGTTTCTGTACAATGGTTTAAAACTGCACGAGGGTATGCTTAAAGTATCTTATTTAAACAGGGACAAACTCGGACTGCAGTTTCTGCCCCTCAATGTCGCCCCTCCACCCTCTGACAGCTATGTGATTGCTGTGCTAGCACACAGCATTAGCATAACTATAGCAGTTCTGACAACAGCTATGTGATTGCTGTGCTAGCACAGCATTAGCATAACCAGCAGTTCTGACAACAAAAGAACATTTGAGGAAAACTCCACTATTTATATACTATTGTTTTGACAGATACCATTAGTCTGTTGGCTTGTGTATAATCTAAATATCAGATAAACGTGCATTAGCGACAATATAACCAGTGTTATTTTAGCAATTCTATTAAAGCTAACAAATATAAGACTTCCGGTGCTGATCACTTCAAAATAAGACTACCCTTTTTAGTATTGAAAAGCGATCCATTTGCACACTTAAACGAACATTCAGCATTCATTAAACAACGCACCCATCATGTTTACACATACTGTGTACAAATGTATGTATAAATAACAAAAACGTTATAAATACATCAGTAACATAAAAATGATATCTCCATGGATACATACAATTCACTGGGAGACGGCTCGGTTGCCATGTAGTGCCATGTAGTTGAGAGAACAACAAGCAAACTGGTCTATTCAAATGACTGTTGCAGCTATAGTCAGTGTTGTAGTGGTACTTTAAGAAGTGGGGGGGACGCTGTCCCCCCACTTCTCTAAAATATTTTTGGGGCAAAAGGAAAAAAAAATCATTAGCATTGTGAAATACATCTTAATGACATCATCAAGATGTGTTTCACCATGTTAATGAGTTTCCTTTTTTCTGAGAGTGCACAAATGGAACACATTTGTGCACTCTTAGAAAAAATCGTAAAATGGGTGGAATTTTCCTTTAAGAGGCGTCCCCCCACTTCTTAAAGTACCACTACAACACTGACTATAGCTGCAACAGTCATTTGAATAGACCAGTTTGCTTGTTGTTCTCTCAACTACATGGCACTACATGGCAACCGAGCCGTCTCCCAGTGAATTGTATGTATCCATGGAGATATCATTTTTATGTTACTGATGTATTTATAACGTTTTTATTATTTATACATACATTTGTACACAGTATGTGTAAACATGATGGGTGCGTTGTTTAATGAATGCTGAATGTTCGTTTAAGTGTGCAAATGGATCGCTTTTCAATACTATAAAGGGTAGTCTTATTTTGAAGTGATCAGCACTGGAAGTCTTATATTTGTTAGCTTTAATAGAATTGCTAAAATAACACTGGTTATATTGTCGCTAATGCACGTTTATCTGATATTTAGATTATACACAAGCCAACAGACTAATGGTATCTGTCAAAACGATAGTATATAAATAGTGGAGTTTTCCTCAAATGTTCTTCTTTTGTTGTCAGAACTGCTGGTTATGCTAATGCTGTGCTAGCACAGCAATCACATAGCTGTTGTCAGAACTGCTATAGTTATGCTAATGCTGTGTGCTAGCACAGCAATCACATAGCTGTCAGAGGGTGGAGGGGCGACATTGAGGGGCAGAAACTGCAGTCCGAGTTTGTCCCTGTTTAAATAAGATACTTTAAGCATACCCTCGTGCAGTTTTAAACCATTGTACAGAAACGTCTAAAGTCTCTGCAATGTTTATGCATTACTATTACACAAAACGATCTAAAATAAAGGGATTTAAGATCACTAAAGCTGTGCTGGGCTATAGAACAGCCACCATTAGACCTCTGTACTTCCCAACAATGGGATCTCATATTCATGTATTATGAATGACTGGGATTGGCGAGACTGCTTCCTTTGGCCAACCAATCAAAATGGTGCACTGCTGAGTAAGCCAACTGCTGATTGGCTCTCCGCGGTGAAGTGAAGACACTGCCATAATTCTGTAAAATTTTGACTTGTGTTTTTTCAAACTGTAGATGTGTGGTGTTGTACTTGAACAGCAGATGTCGCCGCAGTCGTTGTTGCGCAGACCGAATACTTTTACAATGTTGCAAAACACAAGAGTTGCAGGACACAATATTTATTTTGCAGAGGTACAAAACGATTTTGCAGTGATTGAAAGCTGCAAATACAAAAAATACAAACCTCACCACTGCAAAATTGTTTTCTACACCTGTGAAATTTTGCAGTGATACAAACAGCAAATACAAACTTACAAATTGTTTTCTACACATGCAAAATTTGACACAGATTATTTTGCAGATATACAGAAAACAATCACAGATACTGATTAATACTGGATTTATTTTGCAGAGACACGGAGCACAATTACAGTTACGGATTCACAATTACAGTACAAATTCTTTTTGGCATGGTATTCATCCCATAGTAATAGAGACAGATAGACATTTTAAAGAGGCCTACCCGGGACCTCGTCATCTGTGTCATTAATCATTATTATGCAACACGTTATGTTACAGGTAGGCCTGTTTATTTGTTCAATTAAGTGTTTTGGGCCGCCATGGTGCCAAACAAGGTGCCAAACTAATCATTGAAGTAATGTAGTCTGTATACATTTATCCTTGATCATTTAGATTATATTCTGCTGCTGTCATTACAAATACATTGGCGTTAGCGGCATTTTGATTGAATCTTAACGGGTCATAACCAGCCACAGAGCTATTATTTCTACCTACTGGTAGCCTATACAGCGCACACTGCAGCGAGGGCGTGATCATGGTGTCACGGATGGACCACAGTGACAGACAGTAGGCCTACAGTAGTCCGAGGAGATGCAATTGGCTAGGACAATTGCAAAGGGTCCCCTGGTTGTTGCGGATGTGCACATCCAAACTCATTCAAATTCAATGATGATGCATTTAATATTTAATTCAAATGTAGGTTCCGGTATTCATTCACTAGGTAGGTATTAGATCACACATCATAGGCTGTTGCGCACGTGTGTGCGCGCTTACACACACACACACACACACACACACACACACACACACACACACACACACACACACACACACACACACACACACACACACACACACACACACACACTTGATTTTATAGACACTATCTATAGCCTACCATCTTCCACAAAGTTGGCTAGAATGTTGAAAACAATCTGATGATGAGCCCCGGTGAGGCATTACTCCTATTCATTTACTTCAATGCCTAGTTCGGTTGGCACCTTGGCGGCCCAAGTGGTGCACCTCATAAACACTTAATTGAATAACGAATACACTATAAACATAGCGGGTTGCATAACAATGACACACATGATGATGGTGGGACACTTACCCTATATGTTGAATACAAAGTAGACTTACTTTAGCATGTTAATTAATTAGAAAGTTTATATTTATTGTCTGTCTGTCTTGTCTGTTCGTCTGTCTGTCTCTATTAATTTTTTTAATTACTTAAGAGTTGACATGAATGTAACAACAGCCCTGTGTTAATATGCAACCAAAAAGTGGGGTAATTTATTTGAAATTACGGCAGGATAAATGTATAATAATATTGTCTACTCATAATAATTTATAATATCAACTGCTAGTACCAACAGCGCCGCATGTGTCTCCTTGTAGTAACTGCAGCAGTAACCGAGCTGTCAATCAAGAGCTCCGTGCCACGCCTCCGCCCTCAGCACGGAGGAGGGACGGAGGCAGGGGGCGGGGTGGCAGCAGCGGACACAAAACAGATTTCAGGATCTGCTTCGCCAGCTCGCCCAGAGGAGCAGTGAGTTTAAATTGTGTTTCTGATTCGAACCACAACAATTAGAACCTGGAAACGGGTCGTATGTTGCTCTTACAATTCACAACTCTAAATTTTGTTTTCAAAACAGAATACCGAAACGGGCCGTTTTGGAGTGTATTCTGATTTTAAATTTAACAAGTATAAAACAGAATCCTGAACGGCCGAAAAGTACACGGACCCAATTCTGTGCATAATCTTAACTGTATCCAGTCTCTTTTACAAGCTTGCCATCAAATCCTTGCTTCTCTCCTATTGGTTTCTATCTGAACCACGCGGTGAAGGGGGCGTGTGGGTGTGGGTGTAGGTGCCCCCCCCCCCCCCCCCCCCCACACACACACACACACACACACACAGCACCTTGTAGTTGTGACACAGAATGAAGCTTCTCTGTTACTGTTTCTCTCTCTCTCTCTCTGTGTGTGTGTGTGTGTGTGTGTGTGTGTGTGTGTGTGTGTGTGTGTGTGTGTGTGTGTGTGTGTGTGTGTGTGTGTGTGTGTGTGTGTCATGGTGTCTCAGCCCAGTCTAGATCAGAGACTACAGAGTCTGGAGACCAACATGAGGTCTGTGCTCCAGCTGTTGGATCCTGAACGAGACGCCATGGAGAGAGACTACCTGAAGACACAGATGGAGAGGCAGCTCAACCGCACCAGAGACGCCATGGACAGGAACGATGCAGGTTAAAAATATATACTCTGAAACATGGTCATCAAATCCCATCTCTGATCTCCAGGTGGAGTCGTTCCATCGCCAAACATGAGACTGAATAAAACTCTGGTTAGAAACACCAAGTCGTGTTTAAAGGTTTTCTCTGTGAAATGTTTTCCAGAAATGGCTGCCAACTTTGAAGTCCTCCAGACCAGACTCAAGACCAGTGAAGACCAGGTCCAGACCCTTCAGACCAGACTCAATACCAGTGAAGACCAGGTCCAGACCCTCCAGACCAGACTCAAGACTAGTGAAGACAACGTCTTGAATCTTCAGACCAGACTCAGTACCAGTGAAGACCAGGTCCAGACCCTTCAGTCCAGACTCAGTACCAGTGAAGACCAGGTCCAGACCAGACTCAGTACCAGTGAAGACCAGGTCCAGACCCTTCAGACCAGACTCAGTACCAGTGAAGACCAGGTCCAGACCCTTGAGTCCAGACTCAGTACCAGTGAAGACCAGGTCCAGACCCTTCAGACCAGACTCAGTACCAGTGAAGACCAGGTCCAGAGCCTTCAGACCAGACTCAGTACCAGTGAAGACCAGGTCCAGACTCTTCAGACCAGACTCAGTACCAGTGAAAACCAGGTCCAGACTCTTGATACCAGAGTCAAAGCCAGTGAGTCGAGCCAGCAGACGTTGAAGTCAGAAAGTAAAGGTAATCATGAACACACCACCTGCTATTTGGTGACGATAGTCATCAATTAATTGATAGTATACAATAGTTACACTCACCACCATTGGAGATGATCACCAGCAAGCATCACTTTCCTAGGACAGCTGTGGGGTCTGTGTATTTTGCGGCCAACTGAATTCTCATTTTGCTTTTGACAAACAGTATTCAGTTTAGATTCTGTGTTCTGAATACTGTTTCTCAAAAAGGGGAAACTGTTAATTAAAAATAGGAAAAAAGGTTTCTTTCTCTTAATACTGTTTAGAAATGTTTGCTTAAAACTTAGAAATAGGTTTTTCAAACGCATATATAACTTAATTCCTTATTTTCTTTGGTGCGGTCCGACACAGAATGAAGAATTTAGTAACAGCGCTGCTGTACTGATTTGATTTTTTCTCTTCGCTCAGAGCGTGGAGGCGTGGCACGGAGCTCTTGATTGACAGCTCAGTTACTGTTGTAGTTAGTACAAGGATGGGATTGCCGATTGTACTAGCAGGTGATATTATTAGAGTAGAAAATATTATTATACATTTATCCTTTATTATGTTTAGATTATATTTATACCCTTTAGCGCTGACATAATTTTTGCATATTAACACAATACTGTTTTTTACATTCTGATTAGACATTGATGCATCCTCGGCTCTGTGTCAACTCTTAAGTAATGAAAAAATAAAGTTATAGAGACAGACACAATGAATAGCCTACTAAACTTTCAAATTAATTAACATGCTAAAGTAAGCCTACCTTGTATTCAACATATAGGATAAGGGCCCCATCATCGTCATGTGTGTCATTGTTATTAAATGTTTATAGTGTACTCGTTATTCAATGAAGTGATTATGAGGTGCGTCGCTATTTTGCCACTTGGGGCCGCCAAGGTGCCAACCGAACTAGTCATTGAAGTAAATGAATAGGAGTAGTTTATAGGCAAGTATAATAAAGGAGGTAATGAGGTAATTTAATAATGTAATAAATGTTTTCATAATTATATAATTATATCATTAATGTATTAATAATGATATAAATAAAGTGATTGTTGTGTTCACAGAACAACCACAGGTGGCGTTCTCTGCTCATTA
This sequence comes from Benthosema pterotum, assembly GCA_039105355.1. Classification (NCBI taxonomy): domain Eukaryota; kingdom Metazoa; phylum Chordata; class Actinopteri; order Myctophiformes; family Myctophidae; genus Benthosema; species Benthosema pterotum. The sequence goes on along the minus strand of CM076968.1, from coordinate 58,324,803 downwards.
TTTGGGTCATGGATATATTGGACCATACAGATCTGACACCACTCTGGTGTATCAGAGAGTTCACACTAACATTGGCAACGCCTACAATACATCTACAGGTAAGTGGTGATTAAAGGAGAATTGCACACCAAAAGTTTTTTTTACCTTTATTTGCACTTAATTTGTTAGAAAAAAGTGGTCCAGGTGTTATTTTGTGAAAACACTCCTTAATGCCTGTTTCCCCTCTCCCAAAAATAGACTTATAATGGGGATAAAGGGTCAAATGCAAGTTCACCTATATACACATCGCTCCAAAATGCAATTGTCTGTTATATATCGTCTCCCCACCATGTCAGTAGTGTGTTAACACTCATACTTTCACTTTCACTTTTGGTACAGCAGTGATTCAGCTGTCTCAAAGGTGGGGCGTGGCACATGGATTATGGCTTTATTGCCTGTGTAAAAATACCCTGAATGACTTTTACATTAAAGGGGTATTCCACCCATTATGAACATTTTACTATGTCATTAATATACTTTATATTACAGTCCCCCACATTCTGTTTCCTAGAAATGGAGGTCTGAATAAATCATTAACATAGTGAACATAGTTTAGGTGTTCCTACTCTTCCCTTCACATACCACCACTATAGTTTGCCTGTTTCATCCACTAATAAGAGGCACTTAACAGAAATGTTTTTAAATTAACCATTTAGTGGACATTTACCTACAAACTATACACCTGGACAATATAACTGAACCAGGGCCAAAGCAACCAATAACAAACGAATAAAGACATATTAATCAATGTATCTTCCTCCTAACAAAGACAACTACTGCAAGTCTGAAATTGTAGAGGCACACAATGAATGAAATAAATCACCAGAAACATAAATAAAAGTTTGGTTAGCATTGGAGCCATCAAATTGTAAATGTGTCTGTCATAGCAGCATGAACAGGCTATGCACTTTTAGGTTTTGTCCATCACAAACCAAATGGACCCTTATGGCTCCATTCTGGTTTCATTTTACGCTCTCAAAGAGTTCCAGATATACAAGGGTTCATTTGGTTGCCAATGGTCCTTTCTAGGAAGGAAGGAGGACTCTATCATAGGAGGAAAAATGGTGAAAAACAAGGGTTTTATCTATGGCGCCTGTCAACCAATTTCACCCCAACTCACCAGCACTTTCACTAATTTTGGCGCTAGGGGGGTCTGGAAAAAAGCTAAATATAGCGACAAATGCATCAAGTTGGCAACACTGGTAAACAGAAGACAGTTTAGCTGCCGTTACCTTGTCTGTGTTCGAATCTTGTTTTGGTCGAGCAAGACGTTGCTTGTGAGTCTCACATTGTATTCACCCCCCTGTGTCACTGCAGACAGCACAGTAAACTCTGTCAGAATCGCAATTCACTGGTTTCACCCAGGAATACATTACTATATTTCCTTTTTTTAGTTTCGATCGGCTCCTCTGTCCCCTGGTGCATTCATTCAAATAAAAACGAAATCACATCTGCACAAGCCCTGCCTGGTGCACAAACAATCAGCCCCTAATATAATAATATAATTTCTCTAAAACACTCAATAAAGTACCTCAGTGCTGTTTAATTCTGTGCATAATCCTATCTGAATCCAGTCTCTTTTACTCGCTTGCCAACAGAAAAAACTACAATCTCGTTCTTCCTCGAATCCTTGCTTCTCTCCTATTGGTATCTGTGTCAACCACGCAGTGAAGGGGGCGTGGGCTGACACACTGACATACCGCTGCCTGACTACAAGCTGATACAAGCCAGTTTGACACGCGCCTGTCCCCCCCCCCCCCCCCCCACACACACACACCTTGTAGGCAAGTCACCATATGTCAAACACTCCCACTCCGGGCGGGCTTTATAAGCGAACCAATACGAGATTGTTGAGTAACGAGTGATGTTTATAGTAGGGCAATTTGGAGGAATAATCGTTCACTTGCGGATACAAGCACCAAAATTGGTACACATACTCTTTAGGGGTTGCTCTTTTGATAAAAGCTTGTGGCCAAGTACAATTTCAAATGGCCGGCCCCCAAAATCCAAGATGTCTGCCCAGAAATGTGTTTTTTTCCTTCATAACTTGAAATGCATTGATTTTATGCCCCATAAAATGTATTGAACGTTAACACAAAGTTTGGCATTACGGACGATTTGGTACCAAGTACATGTCTGTGCCTCGTACGCTGCAGCGTGTGAGAATGATCGTAAATGACAGGACCATCCCATTTTCATTCTTCCACGCACCTCTCTCTTTACCCCCCCTCCTCTCTCTCTCTCTCTTTACCCCCCCCCTCTCTCTCTCTCTCTCTCTCTCTCTCTCTCTCTCTCTCTCTCTCTCTTTACCCACCCCCCCCTCTCTCTCTCTTTACCCCCCTCCCCCCTCTCTCTTTACCCCCCCTCTCTCTATTTATGCACCAGGCAGGGTTTGTGCAGATGACATTTGTTTTTTTTGTTTTTTTAATGGTTTTTAGTAGATAATAACTTGTTCAGGTTCCATAGTAATGTGTCGCATGACATATCTGCAGTATGCATGTGTGTGTGTGTGTGTGTGTGTGTGTGTGTGTGTGTGTGTGTGTGTGTGTGTGTGTGTGTGTGTGTGTGTGTGCATGTGCATGCGTACATGTGTGTGTGCGTACAACCATTATAAATGAATGAAAACTGTAAATGAAATTCCACGGACAGTGGACAGAGAAACATTATGTAAACATGTTTCTAAATACAAGCTGGATGTAAATGTGTGTGTGTGTGTGTGTGTGTGTGTGTGTGTGTGTGTGTGTGTGTGTGTGTGTGTGTGTGTGTGTGTGTGTGTGTGTGTGTGTGTGTGTGTGTGTGTGTGTCTTACAGGATATTTTCGTGCTCCTTTCAGAGGGGTTTATTACTTCCGGTTCACTGCAGCTACCAAGGGATCATCACAGGAGATGAAGATCTACATGTATAAAAATAATCAGTACCTCATTTATAACGCTGGACAAAATAATCATGATGGGTATGAATCCATGTCTAATGCAGTGATAGTGCAGATGGAGCAGGGAGACACAGTGGACATGAAGTTATATGGTGATAGTTCCAACAGGCTCTATGATTTTAGCTCATCCAACCACAACTCATTCAGTGGTTTCCTGCTGTATGCTCTGTAACTGATTCAGTTCATTGACACACTTCGGCTCAGAAATCCGATTGACCATAGACCATTTATTGCAAAGCTTTTGCATGATTGTTTGGCGGCATGGCTCCGCTCATGTGATATCAGACGATGTATGAACTGAGTCATAGGTCTGATATCACATTTGATATCTCCGATTACCTGCACACCTGCGGTGCAGCTCTGATATCAACAACCCCCCTGAGCAGAGCCAAGGTACAGTAATCGAAAATACAAGACATTAACACATGGGCATCATATCCAGTGCAGACTGACAAGAGACATTACAACAATATCCAAAATACATGAACCACATGGATACAGAAATATCATATTCCACAGTAAACACAGATACCACAAATGTTACATCCCTTAAATCATGATTAATCAGAGACTCATGTACTCGGAACTGGTGCCACAGGGAGGAGGCCGGGGAGGTGGAGGAAATTTGAACACATATCTGATCAACAGGACAGAGCAGCTAGCAGGAAGAGAGAGAGAGAGAGAGAGAGAGAGAGAGAGGAGAGAGAGACTGCTTATAAGGAGCACATGATTGAATGTGGGTGTGACTGACTTAGCTGACAGCCAATGAGAGTGAGGGGAGTTGACATGGTGACAACCAATGAGAGTGAGGGGAGTTGACATGGACAGACTGCAGATTTAAAGGAACAGAATGAATTACTGATTGAGAATAAGGGGAATTAAATAACCTTCTGCCCTCCGTGCCTCAATGAACTAACGCTTCGCTGGATAAACTACACTACATTTACTGCTCTGTAACTGATAGAAACTACACTACATTTACTGCTCTGTAACTGATAGAAACTACACTACATTTACTGCTCTATGCTCTGTAACTCTGATTTAACTTGGATAAACATTTTACCAGTCCATGCAGTTGGTTGATGTTTTGTTTTAAATCATTTAAATTATGAATGTTTAATATAACCAATCCATCAATTATGCAAAAAATAGAATCGCTGTTTCTTGAAATACCTTCTTGTGATATCTTTGATGGTAAACATGTTGTCATAGGCTGCATTTACAAACCCCCAGACTCAAACATTGAATACTTCAATTCTGCCCTTGCATGTGTCATGGACAAAATTAACCGGGAAGGTAAAGTGTGCTTCCTCCTTGGCGATTACAATATAAATCTATTTAACAGGGAGTCCTCTTCACTCAATGCAGACTTTTTGAATACTCTGTATGCAAATTCTCTATACCCCTTAATTACTAGACCCACTCGAGTAACTTCTTCATCTGCAACCCTTATTGACAACATATTTACTAAAACATTCAATAATGTCTGGAAATCTGGTGTTTTTTATTCTGATATATCTGACCATTATCCTGTGTTTCACTTCTCATCAAAAACCTCACTTAACCACCAGGAGGCAGACAAAGTCATGATGTATAGAGTGTTTAACAAATTGAATATTGAGCGGTTTGAGAAGCTGGTTGATGAAATCCTATGGGATGATGTGTACACCCATGATGATGCTGAACAAGCATATCAGTCATTTTTCAAGTCTTTTAACTCTGCATGTGCTTTCCTCTTACCAGTAAAAAAGCTAAGAAGGTCTGGCCATTCAGAAAGCCGTGGTTCACACCAGATCTTTCTAAATCTCTAAAAGCTAAGAATAGGCTGCATAAGAAATACATCTGTAATCCATCTCCTCTTAATATGGCAACTTATAAGAAATATCGTAATAATTACAATCATCTTGTTAGAACTGCCAAGAAAAAGTACTTTTCAGACAGATTTGTGGAAGCCGGAAATGTATATAGACTGTTTATTCTGTTTATTAAGTGTTTATGATATGCTATAACCACCTCACTATGCAATCAAGCTTATGACTTATGGAGACGGGGCTACTTGAGATACGTGCAACTCTCCACTGCACTCTGTCGAAGGCGTGAACAACTGTAATAAATAGATCTCTGTTTAGCGTATCCTGCTGGGCAGCGTCTAGACCGGGGTGTCAGTATCATCTATATATCTTGGGTCTTCGCCGTGTCATGTTTGGGGTGTTCTTGGGGACCTCCCTGTCTGCTAATGTGCTGGATAACAGGATATCCTTATATTCTGATTTATGACTAGTCTTGAGGCATGCTGTCCCTGTAGGTATTCTTAGTGCTGCCTGCCCAGGGAGGGGTGAGCGTCAGCAGATGACCCTCCATCGGTGTACAGTACAGAATCAAAGTGTTGCATGTTTAATTATACTTCAGACCCAGACACCTAATGACGTCATATAGGGAGAGGTAAGCAGGATAAGGATAATTACCCGCCCAGCTGGTAGACAGCAACAACCAGACAATAAGTCTAAGTTAGGAAATATATCCGGTAGCCCGGTTAAGAGGCGAACGTGCATATACAATATCAGGATACCAGCTCGAACAGGTGTTTCCTGAATGACGTGTGTTCAAGTGTCACCCGAACTGTACTATATATATTGGACCACTTGCCAGTGTGTCTTCATTCAGTGCTCTGCCGTTATACTCAGTATGTAACCCATTGTATCTGAATCCGTTGCAACGTATCTGAATAAACTGCCTATATGAGTGGATCCCGTCTCTCCTCCTGTGTTGCGGTCCTGTCCTAGAATAGCCGAGCCTCTTCATTTGGCGCCCAACGTGTTGGACCCTCAATATCTGTCCACGCATCAGCAGCATTTTTTCCTGACCGAGGGACTGCGTGGGCCAGGCTGGAACTGAATCGAATGGTCGACCATAAGAGAGGGTGAGCGATGCCCATTGGATCAACATCGCATTAGCATAGCTGCATTCGGTCTGGTCTGTTCCACGGAGTTCCAGTTGGTTGGACCATGCGTGGACGGTGACGAGGCACACGAACCCAAAAGTGTGGGACATGAGGACCTGAGGAGACTGGAGGATCAGAGCTGGTAGGGGCAATTTATTCGGTCTTAAAGGTTGGCCATGGCCAGGATGTAACAAGGTTAGGGCCCCATGGAAATGTATTATTAAAACTGTGATTATTAAGAGTTTAGCAAATAAGGTAAAGGGAATTTAAAGTACCCACAAACGGACGCGTTTTGGCAAAATTTTTTCCAGGGAATTTGCTAAGTCCTGGGAGGCATGCAGTTGAGGTATCAATAGGAGTGACGCCGTGCCCGAATAACCGGGCCTGTCGCCTCGACAAGGTAGATCATGCCACTGAGGGGAATCCAGTCTGAATGTGCCTCATAGGCCCTTATTGGGGACTGGGCGCTCAGACCAAACTCAGCATTTTGTTTTCCTTTCGCACACTGTTAACGGCTATTTGTTACGGCCCTATACGCCCTAATCTGAGGGGGTGGGTGGACAGATCGACTTAGCGGGGGTTGCTTGGGTTTGGGTGTTTTCCCGTGCGCAGGGTGACCCTGGTGCCAGGGCCATAGGGCGCGGGTTGCCCCAGCCCGGTTTTATGGTGTTGGTTTGGTGATTTGCACGATGAGGCTGCCCCGGGATTGGGGCTCAGCTGTGCGGTCGCGCTGACACGTTTTTTTTAAGAAAAAGGATCCAGGACAAGAGCTCGGGGAACATTTTTACATAGGTCAGCTCTGCAGGTATGACCAGGGCTTTGGTGTATGGTGGCCCCGAGCAGGTTTTAGAAATGTAATGTTTAGGAGACGGCCGTCTGTGTATGCATTTGTTGTAATCTGTGATCTTTGGGTGTGGCCTCGCACCCATGATGCTGTTCTTCTCTCTCCCTCCTCTCTCAATTCAGCCCGGGCTATTTCTTGTGCTCTTTTGCTTGTGCTCTATGGTCTATCATTGAGCCTCTGTCAGTCTCCCCTTGTGTGCCATCCTAGTATCTCTCTCTCTCTCCCTCACTGTCTCCGTCCCCCTCTACCCCTCTGCGGCGCACATTTTCCGCCCCCCCCCTTCTCTTCTGTCGTTTCGCACCCGAAACACTCTCCCTTTCTCCCTCCCCTCTTCCCCCGCCAGCCCCGCGGATGCTGCTGTGGGGCGCCTTGTCCCCTCCTCGCTCTCTCTCTCTCTCTCTCTCGCCCTCTCCCTCTTCCCCCCTTCTACTTCTCTCTCTGCCCCCCTCCCTCCTTCCCTTGCCCCCCATAAATCTCCTGCTCCGCGACTTGTTGCCGTGGGGTGGTCTCTCACCCCCCCTTTTTTCTGCCCCTCTCTCTCCCTCTTTTGCTCTCTGCACTCTCCCCCGTAGTGGTTCCATAATTGTTTGCGTATTGACGCAAGCCATGTTAATTTATAATTTTAGAAGAATTGAGATTTGATTGGATGGGTAAAAGGAAAAGTGGGGTGAGTTTGTACAATTTCGAACAATTTAAAATACATTATTTAAATCACGATTAAGTTACATTTTACATTAGCACAACTGTTGTTGAATTTGAACGGATTAGGGACACTGTTGTGTCATTAGACCCTAATGATTATCCACTATTTCACAGTTTTAGTATTCCGGTTCCAAAGTCATTTATATATATATATACTAACATATCTGTCTGTTAAGATATAGTAGACTGTGCTTAAGTGGATCCTATTTCAGGGAATAAAGGAATATATGAATAGATATGTATATTACAAAATAAATAACGCAGGGAAAGCAAAACCTTGGTCCTACCAATAATAAGCACTGGGTATAATAGAACAATTCTAATAGTCTGGCAGCAACATCGTCATCGCGTTCTGATTTTAATATGGTGTAATATGGTGGGTGGAAATGATTGATCTGGCCTCTGATTAAGTGAGAACCCAACGTTCAGGTTGGGTGGCCAGTACAGAATGTATTTTAATGGGCTGTATTTACACTCTGACCCACAGATGCTACTGCCTGCATACCCTGCATGATTCGCTGGGGCTCTGCCTATCGCACATGGTTACTCATGTGTCTGCGTTGACCGTCCATGCAGGCCTTCGGCTATTTTTAGCTCCCCTGCCAGGGGATAGGCACTTCTGTCTCTCCTCTACGCTTAAAAAAAAAAAAAAAAAAAAAAAGGAATGGGTGGAGTGTCACCCTTCTTCTATTAATTTCTTAAATACTCTATATCTGTGTACAATGTTATTTTTATTGTTGACCACCTCAAGTGAAAGATAAGGAAAAGAAAGAAAAAAAGAAGGGAAAATCAGTATTTTGGTCATTTGTCAGTTCTGACCTAAGTTTTAGTTTTAGTTACCAGTTTTTTTTTTTCTCCAAGCATCGGATATCGCTCTGACTGGAGCCTACATTTGTTACAGTTAGGATAGTAGGTTCTGAGTTTATGATGAGAAATATAATTTGGAATATAGGTCGGCGATCATCCTGAAATTTTCTCTAAAGAACAAAGTACAGGGGTACTTAGCGAGGTCAGGCGCAGCACGCTTGTTTTCCAGCCATGGGGGCTTGGACATAGAGACAATACAATAGCTACGGTCGCAACCGGACGACCATGGAGTGACATTCTTGTTAAAGGACACATAGGCCCAACATCATTACATGAGGATAGGTGATAGAATAGTGCACGAATTAAGTTAGTCAAATAGGTAACCTGTAGGGTTATGAATTTAATTTTAGTATTAGTCTTCGTTCATTGATATTTTATTCTCTAATTCAAGTAAGTTTTAGTAGGTTTTAGAATAGGTCTACTACACATTTAGTTTAGTTAGTTTAATTTTAGTTCTTTAACACCAATGTTATGAAGCACAGTAGTGGATAGGGGATTTAGAATCACCTTCTCCACAAACTCGTCACCAATAAGGTTTGAATGTAAAATCCTTAGGAACAAAACTGAAACTGTGGGTATTTTGGGGTAGGGTTATGTCCGGTTTAGTCAAATTACGGACCCACAGTTTATGTCTAGTTGCGAATTTTGCACGTTTTTTTTCACATTTGAGCAGTTTCAGTCAACTCAACTGTCTTAAATTTTAGTTCCGTTTTTGTTAGTTTTAGTTACTATTATAACTTGGTGACTCGTTGCTTGCAAATAAGTGACAGAAGATATACAATCAGTATCAGGTTTTATTTTATCTGATCTTTGTTCTTGCTAGAATGCCAAATGTTCATCTTAGTGTTATGCATTGAGCGAGTGTGAAAGAAGAAAGGAAGAAGACACTGACACATCTAGATAATTGATCACTAACATAGGCCTACTACTCAGCTAGGAACATCCCTTGTCTTGGAAGGGCTCGTGTGGAGTTGACCCTCTGAATAACAATGACAGGACATTAAATGTATGCCAGCCTGGAAAGTTCAAAAGTTGCCTCATGATTAGGAAATAGGTAAAGACACTTTGCATAAGTATTGCTAATCTCTGGGTATGCCTCGCCGACCTTTAGGTTGCTGTGCACCCCCTTGGTCAGATACGGCGCATTAAGTGATGACCTTGGCGTAAACAACTTGCCCGGGGGCCAGAGACCAAGCCCAGAACAGCACACGTCCTGGAAGGACCACCACTGTGCCTAGCCGCCCCGAGTTAATCCTGCTTGTAAAATGGCTCAGTGCAGGGAAAGGAAGAAATTGTCCTTGATTCCTGACTGGAGAAAAAGAAATACACGCATCCCAGACCTGGAAACAGTAATGCAAATGGCAACAGAGGCCACCAGGGTTGATTATAGAAAGAAAATATTGGACCTAGGCTGTCTAGTTACTACTTCTTATGTAAAATTTAATCTTTTCCTTAAATGGCTCTGCATACAGCCATCCCATTTCTGGCGTTTGCATTTTGATATGGAGTCAGACGAAGCCATAGAGCTGTTCAACATTTTTCACATACATCTGAATAAGGGGTGTGAGGCTGAAAGGGAAATGAGCATGTGTGAACACCCTGACAACATAGCTATGTTTGAGTGGCTGATGGATGAGGCAAGATTGAGTTTCCCGGACCCCACCCTCTTATCGGGAACGGTCGACCCAAAGACCACTGGTTACCAATGGCAGCCGCCGAATTACTTACACTATTTGCAAAACAGAACACCATCACACGCATATTATGTTGGACACAAAACCACATACATGACTGCACAACGCATCCCGGAAGGGGCTTTGAGGCATCGCTGGGGTCCCCTTCTCATAGAAAGGGTCTGTGTGCTAGAACAGGAGCTCGTACAAGTAGTGACAATATCTACTCACCCAGAGGATTGCAAGGAATGTAGGCAAGCTCTCGACCTTAGTGAGGATTGGAAGGAGGGACAGAGAGTGGCCACACTCCATCCTGTAATTCGTACACGATGCACAGAATTCTTGCGTATCAGCATACTAAATGGCCCGATTTTGCTTACGGGAATAACATACTTGCGCCACCTTCCCTATAATAGTACCAGCCGTAATACTGGCATTCACGGGGGCCTATTTGGATTTGATTAAATATAGTAAGTTCTATGTCCAACAAGTAGGACAACCACCCCATTGGGGACACCAAAGTTCGCCAAAACTTATGACAGGGATATATGGGACCCTCATAATTTCCCATATTCAATTACGAATGTCTGACATTGTCCAAAGCGAAACATGGCCAAATGGTATGGATACGGACTATCCCGCATCCATAGTTTCAGGTTTTCCCCACTAAAACGAACAGAACAACAAAGAAAGGGGTTTTCCCTGTCTCACATGCTCCGCTGAGGTCAACTGTCAGACAGGAGTAATAGTAATGCTGCTTTCTATATACAAATGTAACTATACCGGACGGTACGATCTGTGTGTGGAAAACCCCACATAGCCGCGTACCAATATGATCACTTGTGTGCTGCTAACTGATATTAATCATTTAACGCCAATAAACTGAGATACTCATGTGAGTGCCAATGTAACCTATACATATAGTGCATGGAGATGCGAGGAAAGATATCTAGTCGTACTTAACCATACTAATGCCTATCGGAAGAAATCAGAGCTTAGGTTAACTGCCTCACTTTACTAATTCTGTAAGTGTTTTTTTTTATTGATTTTGTTTTTATTGACTCTACAATTTACATAGAATCACTGTGAGCCGTGATTTGAACCAGGTCGCCTGTAGTTAATTGACACATTAAAGCTTTAGCTACAACTTAGTCTAGATAGGTTATCCCTCCTCTCTATAAGTATGGCAGTTTAGATGCTTGTAATCTGTTTTTTAGAGGCTGCTGCTTAAAACAGTGTCTGTGACATTACCTATAGTGAACCTTTAACTAGAAGACCACTCCTCTGAAGACTCCTCTGAGAACAAAAGATACGATATTACTTGGAAGTGGCACCTTGGGAGGATCAGCCCCAAAACCACAACTATTTTATTTGATTAACTTGTTTGTTTTGTTTTGTTTATTTGACCTGAAGGACCGGTCGTCCAGTTTTTTGACGTCCCATGACCACGGTTTGTTTATTTGGACTGGGCTGCAGATTCGTCGGTTCTAGGAAGAACTGGATCTCTGCCCTTTCTCTTTTGATGATTTTTCTCCGGGAAAGCAGGTCAATTTCTTTTCTTTGATTTATTATTTTGATTTATTTTTCTTTGAGAAAAAAAAAAAAAAAAAATGGGGGGAATGGTCAATAATGCCATTCGCCTGATATAACAAATAGTTGCATGATGCAGAAGTGTCTTAGTTTAGGACTGTAGTACCGGTAATACACGCAGCCTACTCCTGCATGTTTGCATTTAACACGCATGTTTAGATTTATTTTCTTCTCACAACTTTCAGTGTTTGTCTTTCTCCAGTTATAATCTAGTAGTAGTAATCCATATACAATCAATGAGCAGTTGGTGGAGCTTGTCTGTAGCTCGGGATCCCTCTGCTGCTGCTGGTTGATACCAGGTCAGCCCAGGAACCAGCTCAGAGAGTTTTAGAATTTAGGTAACTAAAATTATAGTACTGACCTGCAGTAAACTGTTTCGAATAAAAATGTATTGAATTTGGAGTCTTGACATTGACAAAGGAAGGCAAAGACACATGACAATGGAATTAACATGGCTCTAGCTAAAGATATTTTTATACTGGTCACCAAAAGCTCTTACATATATTTGTACCTTATCACTAAGAACAGGAACATTTCCTGATAAGATGAAGATAGTAAAAGTTTTACCTATATCTAAGAATAATTTCTAAATAATGCACCATCTAGAAAACCAACAACTCAATTCTTTATGAATATAAAAGTATTTATGTATTGGCTCTACCAGCCTCTTCCTATTTCTTCTGCAACCATAAAATAGGACAGTAGACAGCTACTTGTTTTGTTTTGATGTTTAAACTTGTCAGTTTAGTGTCTTACTGTTTACTACTACTATTTTATTGTAGATCTACTCTTTTCTTTCTCTCTGTTTGTTCCTTTTAAACACTAATATCAACCCTTCTATGTTGAATAACATAGACTTACGGAATTAAACCATTCAAAGTTTTGATGCTGCTAAAACCTATTTGAAGTTTGCAGACACCCTAAGTCAGGCCTTTATGGCTTACGGTATCTGAAAAACTCCCTCCCCCTCCCAACGCGTTTGGGTCCATGCCAGCCCCCACCTTCCCTTCCTGCATCTGCAGCAGTCCCAGTTCCTCTCCACTAGCCTCCAGCCCACCTCGCTGGGGGAACTCGATAAAAGGCAAAGGCTCTGTTTCATCGACTACCTTCACTGACCGATCTTCCAACAGCCACCTGCTATCCTGTGTGCACCACCACCGCTCCCATGACCTCCGGGGTCACCTCCACGTGTCCGGGGGAGTCGACCCTCGCTCACCCGCTGACCCCTGACAAGTGCCACTGTGGGATTTAAAGACATCAGCACCTTCGCCCTGCCCCTGGAACGTCAGGGGGAACCACCTTCCTCTGCCTACCGCCCACCTGGATCGGGCGCCGTTGGCTAGCCCTGCAAGCGAGGATGTGGTCCGTTGGGACCATGTTGGGCTCTCCCTGGATGCCCTCCATTCCCTGCTGACTGTGGCATCGCAAGTTCTATGCCGGACTCTCGCTGTGGGCCCCAGACACCGGGCTCCACCAGCTTGGGCCCCGAGAAACGAACTCCACGTGACTGTATTCTATGAAAGGAAGGTGGCTGGGGAACCGGAGCCCAGTCACCAACGAAATGGATCGCCAGACTCCAGGCACTGGGAAGAAGAGGAGACGATTTCTATCGGATTACACCTCCACTAGCTGTCCCCTGAGGAACCAGAGTCCTTGGGAAAGGTGGTGCTAACAACGTTCTACCTGGATGAGGAAAAGTTTACATCGCACCTGACATATATCACCCTACTCCCCTACACCCTGATGGCAGTGAGTCCAACGAATAATACAGCTGAGACTCTTGGACATGTTGAAAACGTGGCCAGAATATTTAGCGCTACTCCCTACTAATCCTCACCCCAAGGGGGGCCCCGATGAGATGACCGGGGACCCCAGGGCGGGGCTTTGCGGGGACGGGATAGAAAGAACGTTGCTCAGAGTCTGGAACAGGCTCTTGGCTGCACCGGAGCCTAAGGATACGACTCACTGCCAGATCCATCATACACACCCCATAGCTGAGGAACAAGGAGTCAACCAGTTAGACACACACATTTAGATAAGCCCCAGCCTTACACGAGGGGGTAGACTCCTCGGCTGGAAGGGAACCGCCGTTCCAGGGTTGACAAGAAGCCGTCGCCAGAACTTTGCGCCTCTGGGAATTATAATTTTGCATCTATTTTTATTTTATTCCTATTTGTTTTGTCATTTTCTGTATTGGCCTTTGGGTTTAGGGCTATCAGGTATAGAATTTAAAATACAGATGTCAGAACAATCAGGCCTGCAAGCAAGTCATCTTCAGCTGCTGGATGATATTTCATTACCATTACAACTGTCCCTTTGGTATATTGCACACACTACGAGTCAAATCACAAGGTGATTGTTTTGTTTTTATTTACTACAAAATAGTTATCAGTGAAGGTTATAAAACAGGAAATTAATTTTGATAACGTAACCAATTTTGGAAAAACTACTTTTGTCGTTTTCCCTGGGATGTCCCTGTAAATTGGTGCCCTGTCTATTAGAACACGAACACAGTCTGTACCAATTTTCCTAATTTAAGTTTTACATCCCTGATGACAAGAAAAAATGGGTACATGTGTGGTGCACCCATAAATGTGCCAAAGTGGAGGACCGGTGCTACTCAGTCCTTGCTTTAAGTTGCTTAGCACAGTGTAATGGATACCTCATAGTGTATAGGGAATCTGACACTCCCTCCTCGTACCAGCCCCATCCCAACCCTTAACCCTTAAAGGTTAAAACTATATATATATATATACGCTAACATAAGGAATATTTTTGCATATGTTTTTAGTTGCTTTTGGGCATTTTTGTTTTGCTTTGGTTTAATTTCATTTTGCATGCCTTTTGAGCTTATCAGCCCAGGTAACTCAAATGTTTGGTAAATTATAGTTTTGTTTTGTCTTGACGATTATAGTTAACCACATTTCCGTCTTTATATCATTGTGTTTTCCCTAAAAAGGGAAAAAAGGAAGGAATGTGGAAGCCGGAAATGTATATAGACTGTTTATTCTGTTTATTAAGTGTTTATGATATACTATAACCACCTCACTATGCAATCAAGCTTATGACTTATGGAGACGGGGCTACTTGAGATACGTGCAACTCTCCACTGCACTCTGTCGAAGGCGTGAACAACTGTAATAAATAGATCTCTGTTTAGCGTATCCTGCTGGGCAGCGTCTAGACCGGGGTGTCAGTATCATCTATATATCTTGGGTCTTCGCCGTGTCATGTTTGGGGTGTTCTTGGGGACCTCCCTGTCTGCTAATGTGCTGGATAACAGGATATCCTTATATTCTGATTTATGACTAGTCTTGAGGCATGCTGTCCCTGTAGGTATTCTTAGTGCTGCCTGCCCAGGGAGGGGTGAGCGTCAGCAGATGACCCTCCATCGGTGTACAGTACAGAATCAAAGTGTTGCATGTTTAATTATACTTCAGACCCAGACACCTAATGACGTCATATAGGGAGAGGTAAGCAGGATAAGGATAATTACCCGCCCAGCTGGTAGACAGCAACAACCAGACAATAAGTCTAAGTTAGGAAATATATCCGGTAGCCCGGTTAAGAGGCGAACGTGCATATACAATATCAGGATACCAGCTCGAACAGGTGTTTCCTGAATGACGTGTGTTCAAGTGTCACCCGAACTGTACTATATATATTGGACCACTTGCCAGTGTGTCTTCATTCAGTGCTCTGCCGTTATACTCAGTATGTAACCCATTGTATCTGAATCCGTTGCAACGTATCCTGAATAAACTGCCTATATGAGTGGATCCCGTCTCTCCTCCTGTGTTGCGGTCCTGTCCTAGAATAGCCGAGCCTCTTCAGATTCAATGAAACTTCAAATAACATCAAAAACACTTGGGGTGTCATCAACCAGCTTCTAAATAGGAAAAAGGCTACAGCAACTCCTCCATCTGAATTTGTTGATGAAAACAGAGTTTACTCTGACCCATCTGACATTGCACATGCTTTTAACAACTATTTTGTTAATATTGGTACAGTTTTATCAGAGAGGATAAGTCCAACAGTTTGTTCTCCATCTGAGTTTTTGACAGGTCACCATCCTTCCCATGGAAATAATGGATATAATAACGTGCATGAAAGACTCTGCTGCTGGTCATGATGAGGTCAGATCTAGTCTAATCATTAAAACTAGACATTCAATTGTCAAGCCTCTGACCCACATCTTCACGAAATCTTTAGAAACTGGAATAATACCCAATGACCTTAAAATTGCCAAAGTAGTTCCTGTATATAAATCTGGAGACCAAAATATATTTAATAACTATCGCCCTATTTCTGTTCTCCCATGCCTGTCAAAGATTCTGGAGAAACTGGTCTATAACAGAATGATAGAACATCTTCAGGAATGCAACATCCTGTATGAACACCAATATGGATTTAGGAAAGGTCACTCTACAGAAATGGCTATACTTCAATTGGTCGACAAAGTTCATAATGCATTGAATAATAATGAATATGCTTTGGGGGTATTCCTTGACTTATCTAAAGCATTTGATACCGTAAATTATAACATTCTTCTTCAAAAGTTATTACACTATGGATTTGATGGAATCACTCATACCTGGCTTTTCAATTACATTCACAACCGCCAACAATTTGTTACCTATAATGGTAAACCATCAGAGAATGCCACCTTAAAGTCGGGGGTCCCCCAGGGGTCCATACTAGGGCCACTCTTATTTCTAATTTATATTAATGATTTGACAGTAGCATTGTCTTCCATGTTTCCTGTACTTTTTGCAGATGATACAAATCTATTTATTTCCCATACTGATTTCTCAGCTCTAATGGCAAAGGCTAATCACGACCTAGAAAATATTTCAAAATGGTTTAAATTAAACAAATTATCACTTAATGTAAAAAAAATCAAACTTTATTATATTCACATCAAAAAATAAAAAGTACTGTAAATCTAACATATGTCTGTCTATAGGAGGTGACCCAATCACCCAGGCTACATCAACGACCTTCCTTGGTGTAATTATCCACGAAAGTCTTAGTTGGAAAAATCACATTGCCCATATCTGTAATAAAATTTCTAAATCTATTGGCATTATTGGCAAATTCCGTAACCTGGTTAATCAAAATTGTATAAAAAAACAATAAAAGCTGTGTAAACGTTCTGCAAGTTACTCCTCAGTTTCTTCTTGAAGGGGAATTAGCTCTTCGCTAAATCCCACCCCAGCCCGTTCTTGGCCAATACCACTCTGTCCACTCAGTGACAGACCAGAATCATTATGGTGGTGATTCCACCGTTCCACTCAGTGACAGACCAGAATCATTATGGTGGTGATTCCACCGTTACACTCAGTGACAGACCAGAATCATTATGGTGGTGATTCCACCGTTCCACTCAGTGACAGACCAGAATCATTATGGTGGTGATTCCACCGTTCCACTCAGTGACAGACCAGAATCATTATGGTGGTGATTCCACCGTTCCACTCAGTGACAGACCAGAATCATTATGGTGGTGATTCCACCGTTCCACTCAGTGACAGACCAGAATCATTATGGTGGTGATTCCACCGTTCCACTCAGTGACAGACCAGAATCATTATGGTGGTGATTCCACCGTTCCACTCAGTGACAGACCAGAATCATTATGGTGGTGATTCCACCGTTCCACTCAGTGCTGACAGACCAGAATCGCACAGCGAGGAAAAAAAGCACAGGATTGAAGTCTAAAATATATCGCCGGCGTGTGCATGAAATGAGCACGCACGCAATAAACAACACTGGACGCCACACTCTCTTTATCCCACAATGAACTAGGAAAATGAACCGACTAATCACATTCTGGCGTCCTTCCGAAGTCCGACGCTGCAGCTTTCAGAACAAAATTTTGGAAAGATGAGTTTCATTTTGGATGACGTCATTTTTCAACTTTCCGAAGCGTTTGGAAGATGGAGAGAGTATGAACGGGCCTTAATAATAAGGGAATTTTATCAGATATTTGGCATATCTGGGAATAAATTCGTTACCAAGCAAACTCTTCACCAATGTGTTCCTAAAGGTGTCTAATAACATCTCCTAAAAAGTTGAAATTCAACTCAAACCTAATAAAAAACTGCACAAAGTTGGTGTACCAATAGCCGATTTTCTAAAATTCGGAAATGTTTAATTTGGCCTTAAGTAACTTGTGAGGAGTCAAACTAGGTGTTTTTCATCATTCTGACTTCATTTATAGCAT
Organism: Benthosema pterotum; assembly: GCA_039105355.1. NCBI lineage: Eukaryota > Metazoa > Chordata > Actinopteri > Myctophiformes > Myctophidae > Benthosema > Benthosema pterotum. Next base: position 58,306,989 of record CM076968.1, on the reverse strand, counting down.
TTGTTTTTCACTACAACCATTCCTTAGTGGAGAAAACTGGCCCACACCTTATTACATTTACAAAAAGTTGTATTTATTACAATTTGTTTAACATTAGTCAGAGCAAACAGTAATTTCACTGTGTGAATGTGTGAATATTCTTCCTCAATGCCTTCATCATGAATAGCATTCTTATATATGTATATATTCTTAATAGCAGGTAATGCCTTGACAGACTTCACAAGCTGAGATGCACTTGACGGCAATTGTAGCTTGCAAACTGGAGTAGCTCTTCAGGAGTCATGGGGTCCAGAGTTGGAACTGGCTCATAACCATAAACACCTACTGTCCATCCATAGTCACTGGGGTCCGGAGACATGCTCTGTAGAAGGAGCCAGTCATTAGTCTGTAGGTCGCACGGAGCGAATATTGTGCTGCGGCACTCTCTGTTGGAGGTAGAGTCTCCGGTTTGATCATCCCAGCCGTTGTCTTGCATGAGAAGTTGCTGTATCGAACTTCACCCAGAGTAGTACCTGGTATATGTATTGTAGAGGAAGATGTACCAGCCCAAAATATTAGTATGATTACGTGTCAAACAGAGTTGTTTTACCATGGCCAACGATAGCAGAGACCATATCACACCCAGTGAAGGCTTGACAGAAAACCAGGTAGTGTCTCTGTTTTTCAGTGAGAGCTTCTCAAACCCTCCTGACATCATAGAGCCCTTTGATGTCGTGAAGAGTGGGTGTTTAGTGCTTGGGCTATGGTGCACCAACATTACAATATGTCAACTGCCCAGACCTGAAAATATAATAATATATGCAATGCATGTCCAACTATGCAAAAATATATAAAACTAGTCAAAGCTCTTACTTTTAAGGGAGCCATAGCTAATGAAAATAAAAAGGCTACGTTACTGTCCTCAACAGAGCCACCTGTAGCAGCAGACAATGGGTGCAATTCTCAATCGCTGTGGTGTAGCAGGTATGGTGTAAGTCTTCTCATTGGCTGCATGGCAGCAAATCAGGTCTGGGGCCTTGGGGTAGGCCGAAAGCCTATACCACCAGCCCTGGGCCTGAGCTTACCAAATAATTACCCAGAATAATTAAAACCTGCAAGTCAAAAGATCCAGAAATCACCTGACTCCCCCAATTAAAAATGTTACTGTACTCCCCGGCTTTGTTGATCATGAGTTGAAGCTCTTGATGACTGGTTTTAATTATGGATAATTATTTGGTAGGCCCAGGCCTGGTGGTATAGGCTTTTGGGCCTACCTGAAGGCCCCAGACCAGATTCGCTGCCATGCAGCCAATGAGAGGACTTACACCATACCTGGCTACACCACAGCGATTGGGAATTGCACCCATTGGCTCTCTCACAATTAAAGTGTCAGTATCATTGTCAGTCGGTTCCGCGGTGATGTTGAGCTTCCAAAATATTGGAGGTGAGGAGGTGAATGAGCTGACTCTTTTTGTGGCAGTTGTCCAAGAACTTTGCTCTTGGTGCCCAGTGTATCAGATCTAGTCGAATATGGACATCATAGCATGACTTCTTGCTATGGCAAATGTGATCATGATCTTTTGGCAAGCTGTAGCCATCAAAGATCACAATGATGAGTTCCAGCCAAGATACTGCAAGTAGCTTAGGTCGGTCACCAGAAATGTCGGCCTAAATAAAAGTCGGACGAGCCGAAATGTTGCAAGATTGAGGGGTCAGAAACTGTGCGCGGGAAGGCTGTTTCAGCCTGAAAGAGGGACAAACTGGAGTTTGAAATACATTGTTTTTAACGATGGCGGTGCAAATAAGAGCTATGTAAATATCTGTTATAAAGCATTGCACAGTGACAACTAAAGTCTCTAATGTCTAGGCTGTAGGCCTACTAGTAGTAGTAGGCTATAAAACATTCTAAAATAAAACAATGTATGTATAGTCATCAAAGCTGGGTTGTTAATGTGTATGCTGTAGTAAATGATGTAAAATAAAGGGATTTATGAACTTCAGGCTGTTGCCTGATGTTTTTACTATATCCTATAGCAGGGGTGGGCAATTATTTTTCCCGAGGGGCCAAATGAGATAGATAAAATATTGTGGAGGGCCGAGACTAAAGGCTGAACTAAAGTCTGCGTAGTATTAATTTTATTTCAAGACGAAAGTAAGAGTAAGACCAATTTTTTTTTGATACCGGGGCCCTCTATTTATTAAGAATTTGATAAAATTTTAGACCCACAGACGCCAAAACTAAAGATTTCTTTTGTTGTTGTTCACAATACCAGGCTGGATTTGGGAAACCAAACAGGGAAACATAGATAAAAAATGACCATTCTTTTACATTATCACATTATCTGATTGTGTAGATTTCAGGATGATTCAGATGATGAATATTTTAACTCTTGAGAGTGTAAACATGAAACCAAATGGACCCGCAAGGGTCCATTTGGTTTCATGTTTACATTCTCAAAGAGTTACATCTGGTTAACCAACTTTCCATATTTAACTGGACCTCTCTCAAGGACCACTGGTGGTCCCCGGGCCGGTCAGAGTCAGCCAAAGGGCAGCATTTGGCCCCCGGGCCGCATGATGCCCAGGTATGTCCTATAGTATTACAAAACAATCTAAAATAAAGATAATATGAAGTCTAAGTAGGAGAGCCGCCATTGGAATGATCCCATTTAGTGATCAGGGTTTGCAACAGCGTAACTGTCTATACTCAGGATCCGACTTTGCGGCGCCCCGACTTCTCCGTACCCCGCTTAGGTTACTGGTGGCAATCTCTTGCCAAGTCCAACCTTGTTCTCACCATATAGAGAAGCCATCCACCATGAACCACCAAATCTGATACACTGGACACCAAGAGCAAACTTCTTGGACAAGTGCCAGAAAAACAGTCAGCTCATTCACCTCCTCTCTTCAACATTTTGGAAGCTTAACATCACTGTGGAGCCAAGTGACACTGTTGGTGCACTATAGCCCAGGAACCAAACACCCACTCTTCTTCATGACATGAAATGGCTCTTATGATGTCAGATAGATTCGAGAAGCTCTCACTTAAAAACAGAGACGCAACCTGGTTTTCTGTTACGCCTTCACTGGGTGTGATATGGTCTCTGCTATCGCTGTTCATGGTAAAACAGCTCTGTTTGACGGTTAATAATACTATTTGTATCAATGTTTTTTTTTTCTTCTATATTGAATGAAACAAACCTTCAAGTGTATTCTTCTTTAGTTTTTGGGCAGGGGACATATACAGAGTATAAACAGTGATTAAACCTGGTGCAGTGATCTTCCTCTACATGTACCAGGTACTACTCTGACTGAAGTTCGATACAGCAACTTCTCATGCAAGGCAGTGGCTGGGATGATCAAACCGGAGACTCTACCTCCAACAGAGAGTGCCGCAGCACAACATTTGCTCCGTGCCTACCTACAGACTCGGGACTGGCTCCTTCTACAGAGCATGTCTCTGGACCCCAGTGACTATGGAGTTGGTGTTCATGGTTTATGAGCCAGTTCCAACTCTGGACCCCATGGCTTCTGAAGAGCTGCTCCAGTTTGCAAGCTGTAATTGCCATGGAGATTGCAGCAGTCAATGACGCAGCTTCAGAAGAATGACGTCAAGTGCATCTCAGCTTGTGAAGTCTGTCAAGGCATTACCTGCTATTAATAATATATAATAATATAAGAATGCTATTCATGATGAAGGCATTGAGGATCAGTGTTGGGCAATACTTAGGAGAGTAATATCTTTACTTTACTTATGACCCCTTAGAAAAAGTAATAACATTACTTTACTCATGACTAGATTTTAAATATTACTGTACATATTACTTTCCCAAGACCTCCCTACCCACACACACGCAAAGGAATATGTGGCAGGCTGGTGTAATTTGGTCCGACTACGCCACCTAGGGAATTTCGCCCCAGGAAATAATCACTGTGATACACTGAATACCCAGAACACATGAGTGAATCCTCAACACAGGTTCGTTTACTATAAATAGGCAGGCAGAGACGTAAATATGGAAATACAAATCTATTTTATTTAAATTAATATTTAGTTAACTGACAGTTCACCAAAGCATAAGTACAACAATCTAAAATGTTAAAACAGTAATGAATCTACTTTCGGCACGGATAAAAGGGGTGGGAATACAAACTTGAATAAAACACATGCCAGTGTAGGCTACATATTGCACTAGTCGGTTATGTCTCACAGGGTGAGGAAGGCGGCGGGCAGGCTGACGAGACCACAGTGTGGCGACCCAGTAACAAAATACACAGCAAATAGAAAATAATAGAATAACACAGCAAATCATAAGAACACACAAAATAATAAAACAAAGCAAACAAGCGGTCGCCCTTACTGATCAGCTATACCCTAAACCCACGTCATTCTCTCCCCCTCCCCAGAGCAAACCCTGATAGTACTAAAGTGCATACGTGACAATGGTGATCCAGGCAGTACTCACACTACACCCTGAATGGGGCCGACAGTCTCAGTATGCCGTGACGGCTTAACACTGCCAGGTTTGCAGCACTGATGGGTTTGCAGCCCGGATGAGTTGGCAGCAAGGACAAATTGGCAACACTGAAAGGTTGGGGGCACTGACCAGTTTGCGAGTTGGCAACACTGCCGGGTTGGCAACACTGCCGGCTGACAACGTGATGTGGAGGACGGTGAGAATTTATCGTATCCAGACAAACAGATGAAACAGAACGGCAGGTGTGGTCTTCCTGTGAACAACAAAGGGTCGCATCAGACTCTACTCTACTATGGTTTGCTAAAGCGAGAACAGAGAGAGAGAGGCGAAACCAAACTTACCGCTCACAAGTAGACAACACAACACCCGATGTGTTCACTACGGCGGGAGCCGGTACGGTAGAAAACAGTAACAACTGTAACAACAAAAAGCCCATGTTTACGTTCACCTGGCATCGCAGGACACCAAACGAATACAAGTATGCTGCAGAGAAGGGAGACCACCAACATACCTGTTGGTGTGTGTCGTCGTACACACATCCAGTAGCACTGCTCCAGAAGGAGTGTGCAACAGAAGTTGAATGTAGCCCCGAGGCTAAAAAAGACAACCGAGAGTTCACAGTCACGTACAAGGCTACAATATAACAATTGCAGGTAGAACGCTCAAACAACAAGATGGATAGACATACCTGCACAGAAGTGCAAAAGGACGCGTGTCTCAAATTGTTTGGAGAGACAGATGAAGCATGTGCACGCGCCAGCACAGCAGAGTGAGAGAGACAAACCAGCTCACGCTGCGGATGACACGGTGTATGTACCAGCCTGGTCCCAATGAACAGACTAACGAGTTAGGTGGAGGTAGGCAGTGAGAGGTGGGCAGTGACAGCGTGGGAACGTCACGCCCATCCTGCCACAAATAGAAATGTACAACACAATCTGTTTAGCGACAACTGTGTTAATTTGTAGAGTAGGTCATGTGTGCAGAATACTGCGGTGGGTTAGGATCTACAAACTACAATGGATCTCTGTTATTAACTGTTGCTACCTTGTAAATCCGTTCTATTTCCACATGCAACAACAACTCAAAAGTAATGAGTAACTAGGCATGTTTTGACAGAGTAACATATTACTTATTACACATTTTGGCAGAGTAATATCTTTACTTGCCGGAAAAAGTAATAATATTACAGTAATTAGTTACTTCCCAACACTGTTGAGGATGTATATTCACACATTGACTCATAAAGCATTCCACAGGATCACTGTTTGCTCTGACTAATGTCAAACAAATTGTAATAAAATACAAGTTTATATAAATGTATTAAGGTGTGGGCCAGTTCTTCCACTAAGGAATGGTTGTAGTGAAAAACAAATGCTATAAATGAACTCAGGATGATGAAAAACCCCTAGTTTGACTCCTCACAAGTAACTTAAGGCCAAATTAGACATTTATAAATTTTAGAAAATCGGCTATTGGTACACCATCTTTGTGCAGTTTTTTATTAGGTTTCCCACAGGAGTTGAATTTCAACTTTTTAGGAGATGTTACAGTTACAGTTAGACACCTTTAGAAAGACATTGGTGAAGAGTTTGCTTGGTAACGAATTTATTCCCAGAATTTCAGATATTTCCCTTATTATAAAGGATATTATTAAAGAATTCCACACCAAAACGCATTGGGCATCAATCTACCTTGATTCATGTGACATGTTTCATAATGTCTGTGATTTTTGTCACAGATGTTCCATTTTCTACATTTATGAGGTCAGTTATAGTTGCAGCAGCTGTTGACAGTTAACATGGCCGCAGGTTGTCTTTATTCTAATACGGGTATTTTAGTATCTCCAAACTTATTTTTTTTTTCACACATCACATCAAGCCACACACAAGATAATTGGACCACTATATGATTTTTAAAAACTCAGGTGGCACCTGTGGGAGTTTCAACCTGAGTGATTGGAGAGGAGAGTGGTAAAAGGGAGGAGAGGAGGATGAGGAATAGCTTACATGTAAAGACTGCCCCAGAATGATGTAAAATTCAAGCATGAGTATCAGTATACTATTAAAATGTGATGTGTGGAAAAATAAGTTTGGAGATACTAAAATACCTGCATTAGAATAAAGACAACCTGCAGCCATGCAAACTGCATTGGCGCAGCTGCAACAGCTGCTGCAACTGCAACTGACCTCATGGTGAAATGTAAAAAATCGAACATCTGTGACAAAAATCAAGGACATTATGAAATCATGTCACGGGAATCAAGGTAGATTGAGGTCCAATGTGTTTTGGCGTGGAATTCTCCTTTAAGTCAGAGATTTGACATTGATGGGTCAGAAACTGTAAGCAGTGACTGCTGCATTGGCGTGCACAGAGATTTTGAAGGGCAGGTGCTCAAATGTTACCAGGAGGGCTGGAAAATTTTGGTTTTTTTTTGGGGGGGGGTTAAAAACGCATAGATAACAGCATTTCAGCATCTACAACTACAACTATTACAACACATTAGGCTACTGCTATATAAAATGGTTTGAAGAAAATAAACACACAAGAGAACTACAAATATCACAATTATAAAAAAATGCCGCAGTCGCTTGTTTCGGCCGTTTTGTTATGATGTTGACTATTCAACTATTCACCCCTGTGATCGGGGTGAATTGAATAGTTGGATGGATAAAAATGGAAATAATTTTGGCTCCCTGTTGGTGCCACCACTCACAACATGTGATTTAAATTTGGGGAGGATTGGACATTTGGTGATTTATTTGTTGCAAGTTTTTGTAAAATAGCCCCCCCCCCCCCCACACTAACTGTGGAAGCCAATTGCGGCCAAACGATATGCATAATGAAAATTCTGTCTGGTCACTTTTATCGGATAGGTCCACAGAGCATGTGTGCCAATTTTTGTAAGATTTGACTAAAATATTTAGGAATAGGGGCAAAAAGTGTGTTTTCAACAACATTCAAAATAGCGTGGCCTATATGGAGAGATGCATCATGACCCAAGGAATGCTGGGGAAAAGGAATTTTAAATTTACGACTTACGGTTCAAGAGTTATGGGCCAAAACGTAACTGGATGTTTGGTGGGCTGTTATAGCGCCACCATGAGGCCGACCACTAACATTTTAAAATTAAATAATTTTTAAAAATATGTCCAACCGCCTCCCCAAGTTTTGTAACCATAGCCCTTATGGTCTCAGAGGGAAAAATCGTTGAACTTTACATTTCGCTCTTTTAAAAAGGGCATGTTGGTCCAGAGAGGGCCCCTGGACTGCTGTGCACGCAGCCAAAAATATGTCTGGTCACATGAAGTAAACGTAGTTGTCGCAACTCTGTCTATACTCTAAGGCAGTGGTTTTCAACCTTTTTCATCCCAGGGCCCTGGAACCCTCTCAAGGACCACTGGTGGTCCCCGGACCACTGGTAAAAAAAAACCCTGCTCTAAGGCTCTGGGGATACACATGTCTCTGAACCGTTCTCACTTCTCTCAGACGTTGGAAAGGAACGTTGAACTTGACAGTCTTATGTTAAAATAATTAAGAAATATAAACCCATAGATTTGAAATATCTTTGAAATTTGCCATTTATAATCACCTTTAGTGGGTCAGTCAAGGGGACAGGCCATACGCCCAAGGCTTTATCAGATCCTAATTAATATTCATGAGGTGCACAGGAATCAAGGTAGATTGAGGCCCAATGTGTTTTGGTGTGGAATTCTACTTTAATGTTGTAGTGTTTAAGAATAATGCACTTAGAATGAAAAATTTATGCTATTACCAATGTTTGAAAACAGTATTTGAGGTTTGAGTTGACAGTTTGTGATGTTGAGTTTAGTCTCTTGCACCCAAAACTAATACTGTAACTTTCACGTTTTTGTCCACAATTGTGAAAAATAGAACTCGCAAAACGTTGGTCAAAATAACATTTTTTTCTCCATTTTCTAATTGTGTGGACTCTTGAAATTACATAATTCAGATGTTTAAATAAAATTTAACTCTTGAGAGTGTACAATGAAACCAAATGGACCCGTAAGGAGGAGGGGCAGCGACCGGGAGCCAATGGAGAGAGAGGAGAAGGGGGGGGGGGGGGGAGGGGCAGCGACCGGGAGCCAATGGAGAGAGAGGAGAAGGGGGAGGGGCAGCGACCAGGAGCCAATAGAACAGGGGTGGGCAATAATTTTTCCCAAGGGGCCAAGCCTAAAGGCTGAACTAAAGTCTGAATAATAATAATTTAATTTCAAGATAAAAGTAGGAGTAAGACCAACCATTTTGACACCAGGGCCTTCTATATATTCAGCATTTGAGCCATGGAGGACCACCATTCGATGACATTTTAGCACCAAGGACCCAGATTTCTTTTGCTTTTATCCACAATTCCAGACTGGACATAGTTCAAAAATGACCATCCTTTTACATTCTCTGGCCAAATCAGATGATGAATATTTGAAGGGGGAGGGGCAGCGACCAGGAGCCAATAGAGAGAGAGGAGAAGGGGGAGGGGCAGCGACCAGGAGCCAATAGAGAGAGAGGAGAAGGGGGAGGGGCAGCGACCAGGAGCCAATAGAGGGAGAGGAGAAGGGGGAGGGGCAGCGACCAGGAGCCAATAGAGGGAGAGGAGAAGGGGGAGGGGCAGCGACCAGGAGCCAATAGAGAGAGAGGAGAAGGGGGAGGGGCAGCGACCAGGAGCCAATAGAGAGAGAGGAGAAGGGGGAGGGGCAGGGACCGGGAGCCAATAGAGAGAGAGGAGAAGGGGGAGGGGCAGCGACCAGGAGCCAATAGAGAGAGAGGAGAAGGGGGAGGGGCAGGGACCGGGAGCCAATAGAGAGAGAGGAGAAGGGGAGGGGCAGGGACCGGGAGCCAATGGAGGGAGAGGAGAAGGGGGAGGGGCAGCGACCAGGAGCCAATAGAGAGAGAGGAGAAGGGGAGGGGCAGGGGCCGGGAGCCAATGGAGAGAGGAGAAGGGGGAGGGGCAGCGACCAGGAGCCAATAGAGGGAGAGGAGAAGGGGGAGGGGCAGCGACCAGGAGCCAATGGAGAGAGGAGAAGGGGGAGGGGCAGGGACCGGGAGCCAATGGAGAGAGGAGAAGGGGGAGGGGCAGCGACCGGGAGCCAATGGAGAGAGGAGAAGGGGGAGGGGCAGCGACCAGGAGCCAATAGAGGGAGAGGAGAAGGGGGAGGGGCAGCGACCTGGAGCCAATGGAGAGAGGAGAAGGGGGAGGGGCAGGGACCGGGAGCCAATGGAGAGAGGAGAAGGGGGAGGGGCAGCGACCAGGAGCCAATAGAGGGAGAGGAGAAGGGGGAGGGGCAGCGACCTGGAGCCAATGGAGAGAGGAGAAGGGGGAGGGGCAGGGACCGGGAGCCAATGGAGAGAGGAGAAGGGGGAGGGGCAGCGACCGGGAGCCAATGGAGAGAGGAGAAGGGGGAGGGGCAGCGACCAGGAGCCAATAGAGGGAGAGGAGAAGGGGAGGGGC